>JACVBY030000190.1:0-121713 GCA_017589505.3 Metroxylon sagu | reverse complement strand
AATTCAATTGGATCGTCAATATCATTGATATGATGATTTAAAGTGTAATTATTTAAGTGAAGCTAGGCCATCATAATATCATATACCCACACATTATTCACTCATATGAATCTAACGTAAAACTTTACAAATTATATATTTTATTTCAACTTATATTAGTTATTTAATTTAAATTATATTTAACTTATTTTTTACAAATATAAAGATATATAATTAATGATAGCTCATATTAAATTTAAAATTTTACGTTTTTAGCAACGGCTTATTTATCTGAAACAAAAATTTTTATGGTACAAGCTTTGTACGGTAAAATTTCGTTGTCCATCCACAACTTGGTTGGGCACTTAAGTAATTATTTTTTATTTTTAAATACATCATAGTCTAGAGCGCACAGCAGCTATTTAAATATGTATAATATTTTACGATGCAAAACTTATACCACAGAATAGGTAAGACGCTTGCTTTAAATGACCGAACCATCCTTCATAATCAGAAGCAGTTTCTGGGTTCTTCCAAGCCCTTGAAACTTCATCAGACTCGTATCCTGTTAGGCTCTTGCTATTTGTTTTTCTTATGTTTTGGCTATTCTTCTGCTCCCTTTCTTTTCTTTTTTTTATTTCCTTGTAACATTCTTCTCTCTCTATTAATAACTTTTCTGGGTGGCTTTGCCTCCGTCCCTTCAAAAAGGGAAAAAATAAGAGAGAGAGAGAGAGAGAGAGAGAGAGAGAGAGAGAGAGAGAGAGAGAGGAAGATTGATGTTGGCTATGAAAAATTTTAGGTGTTTAAGGGGCCAAATGATACTCCATTTAAATTTCAAGCTACAGCAGCATTAACACAGTTACGTCTTAGATTGTTTGCTGTACCAGGTTTTAAAAACCAGACACCTCCAAAATGTTTCACAGTTAAGAAAGGAAAGACGAGATTCTGCGCACAAGGACACATGATCATGAGAACAAGAGAGGTTACGTTTGTGTAGGGATGACTGGAATAGAAATGCAAGTGTCTTACCACTTCCACTTCTACAGCAGCATCACTTGATTTTCTTTTTTTACTTTCACTACCAACCATAATTACAAGCAGCCGAAGGTTTTCAAAGCTAGCTCACAAACCCCCAAATGTTCTATCAGTCCTTGACATCTAGAAGGGAAAACATACATACACAACATCTGAAAAAAGAAAGAAGAAAAAAAAAAAAAAAAAAAAAAATCAAGTTGCATAGTCTAATTGAAGAAAGAAACAACTCTACAACAGCAATTGATACAGAGAAAGAATCTGAATATCAGCTCTTCAACCCATGGCAAATCCCTAGTCTTAGTCCCAAAGGAAACTGCACTGCCTTGGCCATGAAAAACACCCAACAAAATCCACTTCATTTCTCATTCTCTGGGACCACTGGGACTTCTAATCGGGTGTCAACCCAAAAACTAATACTTCATCCTGCGGCAGATTATGACAAGAAGGCACGTCAACCAATGGACTAATTGCCCATGGACAAAGAGCCATCCTTCATAAGATTGATGCTCAGGCTTTTAAACCTCTCCCTTGAATATTGACGAGAGGCTTTCCTCCAATCGGTGCCAGTTTTCATCATAGCAACAAACTCCTCATAACTTACACGACCATCCTGAAATATCACATCAGAAAAGTAGTTAGATATATCTCTGAAATGTTCTATAGGTAAAGCATGAGAAATAGCAAAATGGCAATAACATAGACCTTGTCTGTATCGACTTCCCGTAAAATGTCATTCAGTGCTTCAGTATCTGTGTGGCCGGAATCATCTGTTAAGGCTTCCCTTAACTCATCAAGTTCAATATATCCGCTGCCATCTTTATCAAAGAAAATGAATGCTCTTCGAAGATGTTCATCATTTGATAACCTTTGTAAGTGAATACTAACGGCCACAAACTCTCCATAGTCCAAAACACCATTTCCATCAACATCAGCCTGGATGAAAGTTTTAGAGCCAAGCTTGCATAATTATATTAAGAGAGATAACTCAAAGAAAAAAATTTAAAAGTGATATCATGCAATGATGTAAATAAAATTATACACCTAAAAATTATATTAATTTGCCAACTTCCCAAAATAGGCAAATTTTGGCCCATGCATTCATGTTTCCACTACAAATAAGAGGAGTTCGCAAATGCAACAATATTGAGATTATTCTATTTCGCCCTACACTCTACAGAGATAATGAAGTATGGTTACTGGTCTCCATTAGACACTGTCATCTTCAATCCTTGTGCTTACCAATCATAGAGAAATACAGGAGGGTTCTTTTCTATGGCCGTATCAGCTTAAATTTTGATTAATAAGGCAGGTCTCCCTGCCCAACAACTGACTCCCTAGATTTCACAGAAGGCCACTTTATGCCAAAAGTTGGCAAGGAATTGGACTCCACCTTAGATGATTCGCCTAATGTGGATACCCAGCCAAAAAAAGGTGCTCAATCCTTCCATAAGTCTTTTGACTTTAAAGTTGCAAAATCTAGCTAATCTTATTTTGTTTTTTTTTAACAAAAGATTTAGATGATGACAATGATGTTGACGACAACGATAATGATGATGACGATGACAATGATAATGGAGATGTAGATGAATTGCAACTAAGAGATCAGTTGTTCAGTACTATACATATGATTGTACAAAATACACCATCATCGAGAAAATTGAAGATGCTCTAGTCCCTTGTCAACAGTCCAGTAATTGCCAATCTCACCTAAGATGCTTATTACCAAACTGAGTGATCCAAGTTTTGGAGTGCATGTTTTCTCTGATATGTCAACCAGTTACAAAAAAGCATGAAGGTGAAACCGAGACCTCAAATGGGCATCCAGTGAAGTCATGAAGCAAAAGGTGCACATAGTGGAAGAAAGGAGTGGTTTAAGTTCTTCAAAGAACATAGTGATCAAAATGCAAGGATCCACAAAAGAAGACCTTAATACTTTCTGATCATGTAGAGGTCCAATTGGGAGATCAGCCAATTGTTCAAGTGGGAATCTTGGGTCCATAACTGAGCTATAGAAGAATGAACAGCACATGTCAGAACTCAAATCTTCATCCGATGACTCGTAGGTGATTTGGAATTTCCACCAATTTTAATCACTAAGAGGCATTTAGTTTTACAATAATTTTGATAGGGAAAACACATCGATCTATTGGAAAACCTTGGATCCATGGGACTGTTGAATCAAGTCATTTAAATAGAAAAAGGAAAACCCTATATGTTCCTACAAACACAATCAAGACTATTTTTTCCAACTTGAATACAGTTAAATTGAATTCATTATGAAGTATTTATGATGAAGAAAATGTTTGATATGTGATTGGGTACCATTGCAGAATATAAAAAGTTGCTCTTTTCAGATTTGTCCAGGTATAAAACTATAGTCATTCGATTATATTGTACAATGATGTTAGGTATCGCTTAAATGGACCTTAAGCAATGCCACATAAAACAATATATCAGTAAATTGTGTTTCAAACCAAACTGAATATGCATGCAGCACTTACCAAGACTCTGCAATGCAAACCAAAAACAATTTGATACAAGATCCTCCGAGGCTCATGGATGCTTATTATGCTGTGCAGTACTGTTGTATATACAGTGTTGTATGGTATGACACCACGACATGTACCAGCACTTTCAAACTTGATGTATCCATGAACTTTTTTTAAAATTTTTGATTAAAATGAAAGGGAATGTAGTTCCTAGATGGTAAGATGCAGAATTCCCTCAAAGCTTCGAAGTTAATGGAAATTTCTTGGAAATGAAAAACTGCAAGTGTCATAGAAGAATATAGGGGCTGCCTAATACAACAACAACAATAACAAAGTCTTAATCTCAAATTAGTTGAGGTTAGTTAATATAGGGGCTATCTAATACTGAAAGTTAATAGATAAAAACCGTGAAGCCTACATAGTGCCTAGCCTTAGCTAGACGCTTGAGTGACATTTACGGATGGGTAGATCTAATCATTGATAAATATCAGCTTGAAGTTTAAACAGAAAATATAATTAAGAAATAAGCAGTCATAAGCTATAAAACTTGATTAGATAGAAACATGATAAAATGACATCACATATCAACCTATTGAGTAAAAAGAATGAGACTTACATCCTCAACTTTCTCAAACAAGCAGCCTGATAGCTAAACAAACAAAAAGCTTACCGCTTCCATCAACATCTTCATCTCTGGTTCAGCCAGTTGAGAACCAACCTTTTGAAGGCCTGCTTTCAATTCTTCGAATGTTACCTTTCCATTATTATCCGTATCCATTAGCTTAAACATATCTCTTATGACTTCCACTTCTTCAATTGACAAGTGCTCAGCAATCACCTGAAAATATGTGACTGATCAGGCTTTATGAAATATTTTTACAGAATTAAGCTAAAAGGACACAATGAAATTTAAATTCTAACCCGCATGGCTTTCTTCTTGAATCTGTTCATCACCGAAAACTGTTTAAGCCTTGCTCTTACAATATCACCCAATGGAACATTTGAAGCTTTCTTTGCATTTTGTAGCCATGAATGTTCTAAAAAATATAGAATGTAAGAGGAAAATCATTATGTCAACCAAATAAAAATACAGCAGCAACAAAGCAGTGGAATATGTGAAAAAAGCACACAATAGACTGCAAAACTTTCCATCACTGGATCTTTTCCCTTACATTCACGAACAATATTTTCCCATTAATCATTTATATTTTATGATACTCCCCCAAATTAACTACTTCAATGAGACATATTATGGCTGGTATGGAAAGGCATCTAAAACACAATATGGAAGCCATCTCAGCAGCAGCATCATAGTTCATATGCACACACAGTTCAAAATGATTAGATGATCATACCTCCAAAAAAAGGTTTACATCCATTTGAATGCTTCATTTTTATGGTACAATAGGTTGATAAAAATTATGCAACATAAAACTATCCAAATCACAACACAACATAGGTTTCTTTTATACCTTACCTACCAGAATATATATATATATATATATTACCATACCTGGCTAGTCTATCACAGTTCACTAATGTGTTACTACACATTCACCTATATAGCAGGGATAAAGCTGCACAGTTATGGTAATGATAATTTAAACACAATAGGAAGGAAGATAATCTAATGTGGTCAGGGCAAAGGATTTCCCACAAGATTTAAAAGTTTACTGTGTATGGCATGACATCTCATGTGCCAGATGTATGTATGGGTTCTAACCATTTGTCATGTATTAATTGCTGATAGATTTAAACAATAAGGGTATGTTCATCCTTCAAAAATTTCTCTAATTTATTTTAAGGGTGATGTTTGATTGTAGAATAGATTTCGAAAGGGATAACCCTTATATTATAAAGGGTATAAGCTTATACCATAAAATGATTGTATTTTGGCATTTAATTGAAGAAATAAGTGCAGGAAATAAATGAAGGGAATAAGATGTATTAATATGCATTGAACTTCATGGTAGTTTAGATTTTATCAAAAAGACCAAATTGCCCTCACAATTTTTTGAGTGTTTATAGAGTGGATAAGGGTAACATGGTGATTCAAAGGACTAGGGGCAAGCCTATTCTGCGGTATATGTCAATTCTATATCAGCCCACCAATACTCCACACAGCATAAGCCCGATTCCACAACCCTTTTTGGCGCTTGGCAAGGGTACCCCTTCATTTGGGGGAATATTCTCCCATTCATTCCACAATTAAACACCCCAAAAAGCAGAGACCGCACTACTTGAATCGTAGGCGGCAGGTTCCTCTTCCATATTCTTTTTGAGTAGTCGAAATTATGCTTTTGATCTTTGTCTATGCTATAGAGAGCCAGTTATCTTTACCACATACTGACACTTAAGTTTTACATACTAACACTCAAGTTTGTAAGTAGCAATGTGATAAATGAGAACTAATTTACGAGTGCTTCTCTATATATCACACTTAAGCCCTACTCATAAAGATATGCAACACATTAGTTGATTAGTTGTCCATGTAGTCAAATGGTGGTGCAGAAAATCTAAAGTCACAATACTATATATACAGGTTTTTATGCATAAAAAAAAACAAAGATGAAGTATCTGAATAGTCCTTGTTCTTTCTTTATTTAGTTACCAAATAATGCATGGCAAAAGCAGGGCCTTCATATTAGCATTTTAGATCATTAGGAAAAAAATATTTGAGGCCTTTAAGTTCCTTCCTTTATTGAATATCACATTATGTATAAGGTTGCAAATGAATCGAGTCAATCCGTCACTTAACCCGATTAGATTCAACCCATATTTAAAAACAGGTGGGTTGGGTCGGATTTGAAAATTGGACCTAATCTAAATTCTGGATTGGATCTAAATATTGTATATTTTTTATCCGATCCGACCCATGCCAGATTTGGCCGAACTTATAAATATTAATTATATAAATTTTATTTTTTTCATTTTAATTTTCTTTATCAATTCATTGAATAAACTCCCATTTAAACTAATTTTCCTTTTCATCTTAACAACTAGATCTCTTCTCATTTTTTTTTACTTAATTATATCAAAACATCTATATGTTGTTATTTATTTTGGTGAATTCTTATTTATCATGACTTTAAGTATATTAATAAATATTTTAAAAATCATAATTTATAAACTTAAGGATCATAATTTACTTGAACAAAATTAAAAGCTTTTGAATAAAAATTATAATTTGAGTTGGCTCTTTTTAATCTTATTTAAATTTTTTAACGGATCTATATTTGATTATTAATTACTAGATTTTAGCTGTAAAATAATAGGTAGATGCTTGACTTAAATGTAAACACAATCCGATTTAATCCTATCTTGGACCTTAATGTTTTAAGTTGGATTTGAATTATATTTGATCCTGAATAGACTCGAATGACCTGTTGATCTAAATTTCTTTTCATAGACCTAGCTTGATTAGTAAATGTTTTGAGTCCAAGTCCAAAATTCTAGCTCGAATATAAAATTGGATCAGATCGGAATCAAGCATGACCTGACTCAATCCGACCCGTTTGTAGCCTTAATTATGTAAAACCTTACAACACCAAAATTCCTGCCTTAATTTTTTGAAGATTGTTGATTCAAACACACATTGCCAAGCTTCACGGAAAACTTCTTCTGTTGGAGATCTGGCAAATGATCTCAAGAAAACAGCACTTATATGTATAACATATCACTCTATGTGTATGTCCCTTCAATACAACAAAGTGCAGTATAGAGGTTTGCTTCATATACCAGTCGAATGGCATCATGTTGGTATTTATCTCCATCTATCATAACATGCTGCTTTGATGCAGATATGCAGACTGATAGGCAGTGGCTTCCATCCATGCCAAACAGGCAAACAGCAGTTTTTTCCCTTTTTTCCAAAATAGACAAAAGTTGTAGTTTCTGCTCTCTCTCTCTCTCTCTCTCTGAGTTCTCTTTCTTTAAAGCTCAGTTATGGATCACATACTGGGCAAACATCTATCATTTAAAAGTGCATTTAAGCTGATCCAAAAATATGTTTTTTTTTTTTTTTCCATTGATTTTTGTTTTCCATCAAAAATATAAAAAATAGACTATGCTGTGCAACCATACATACTCATGGTAGAAAATACATGTGCATCTGGGACCAAATCTATAGATCCATTTATATATTTGCAAAAAGTCATCCCTAGCAATAAATGGAACGGGGGAATCATGTGCAAAATACCTTACCAGGCTTTTTGGAATCAATGCCTACAATAATTGTGAAAAATATAGGTTGTGGAGGATATGGAATAATTCGACTGGTCCACAAAACCTAGAATACCTAAGGCTTCACGTGCAGCCAAGAAAGCGGACCAAAGGTAACCCAGGTATCTATCAGACCTTTTCCTTTAGATACAAAGGCCAAAATACCTGATTTTTGAACTACATATAGCAAAAGGTGTGCGTGTGCACTCGTGTGTGCATGAGAAAGGATGAGATTATATGGTAGTAATGCTAGATATGAAACAGATATCGGTGTATTCGTGATTGCATTTGAGTGTTACAAACACACACCAAAATGGAATGCTTTTTTATTGACTATTTTACAAATAGGATAATAACCATATTAAGAACTTCAGTCCCATCATCAAGGGTGTCGCTGTTTCAATTTCATTGTTGGGTAACTCAAGAACCCTAGGCACAAAATTCTTGACCTAATGTCACTTTCCATGGAATTCCTATAGTCCAGTAGATGTTCTTCCTTCCCATGTCTAATTGTAAACTACATGGTATGTTACAAACTTATGACATCAAAAATGCACCTTTATGGTTTCCAACCTCAAGGTCTTGGTTCCAAAGTCATGTTGTTAAGACCTATCCTGAGACTGAAGCTACCCATGTTCCTTAGCCTTTCGCATTTCACTAGCTACTTATGAGGGAGTTGTTGCTATGCTTGATTGCTAAGTTATCAGTTCCATGTAAATTCTCATTACATACAAGGACATATAAATCATAGTTAACACTCTTTAATGTTACTAATGCCATCATGTCATTGGATCTCTGAATCACCCAGCCTAACAATCTGTGTTGTCAAGATGGCTTATTATAATACATCATCCTCTCATCAAACATTTGGTGACATATTTTAAAACTTACTCAAACCACCCAATCACAAGGAGAACCTAACATTAACTGACATTATGTGCCAATTAACATTATCTCAATAGCAATGCACATAGATTTTGTGTCACGATTGCAGCAATGATAAAAAAAAAATTCATCAGAAAATATTATAGAGCACAGGTGGGACAGCAAAAATGCAAGATAGTGCAATTCTATAGCTATGCCCGACAGATTTAATTACCAAGCACTTGCTGAGCAGTTAACCGCTGCTTTGGATCCGGCTCTAGCATCTGCCTAACAAGACTCTTTGCACTCTCCGAAATTTGAGGCCATGGCTCCCTTTGAAAATCTATCACCCCTCGGAGAATTGCCTGGGCAACCCCCTGCTCGGTCTCTATGATCAAAATAGAACCAAAAGAAGATCAATCAAAAGTTAATCTAAAACTTTAAGAACATCACAAAAGCTATGATATGACTCTACCAGCCCAGAATGGCGGAACCCCACAAAGCAAGATATACAGTATCACCCCGGCGCTCCAAATATCCACCTCCGGCCCGTAGTTCCTCTTCAACACCTCCGGCGCCATGTAGTAGGGGCTCCCCACGATCTCCGAAAACCTCTCCCCTGCTCACATTCGACAAATTGTCAAGATCTTGGTAAAAGAAGAAGTTGACAACCAAAAGTAGCAGCAGCGCCGGACCTGGCCGGAAGAAGACGGAGAGGCCGAAATCGATGGCCTTGAGCGGCGAGTTCTCCTTCTTATTAGCATAGAGGAAATTCTCCGGCTTGAGGTCCCGGTGCATGACCCCATTCTCATGGCACATCTTCACGACCTCCGCCACCGTCCGGGCGACCGCTGCCGCCGCGCGCTCGCTGTAGTGCCCCCTCGCCACGATCCGGTCGAAGAGCTCCCCGCCCTCGCAGAGCTCCATCACGAGGTGCACCGCCTCAGCGTCCTCGTAGGCGGCGCGGAGCCGGACGACGTTGGGGTGGTCCGGGAGCGTGGACATGATCGCCACTTCCCGCCGGACGTCCTCCACGTCCACCGCCGTCCGGAGCTTCCGCTTCGAGATCGACTTGCAAGCCAGCTGCTCCCTCGTCTCCTTGTCCGTACACAAGTAGGTGACGCCGAACTCGCCGCGGCCGAGCTCGCGGCCGAGGACGTACTTGTCGCCGATCCGGCTTCGGTGGTGCCCGAGGGGGACCACGTCCTTGAGGACTTGGATCGGCGACGGCGAGCCCGTCGGGTCCTCGGAGAACGGGTTCGGCCGCCGCGGCCGCGGCCGTTGCCGCCGCTTCTCCCGCTCCCGCTTCGTCCGCCGCCGCCGCCGCCACTCCTCCTCCTCGTCCTCAACGCTCCCCCCGAAGCACACGCAAGTATTCCCCATGTCCTCTCTCTCTCTCTCTCTCTCTCTCTCTTTCTCTTTCTCTTTCTCTCTTATCCCTCGGCTTTAGCTAAGACCACGTTTTATTTGGCACTTCGCTTCTTGTGGGATGGCTTCAGCGGAGACTCCGTCGCCGCGGCGGGCATTGGAGTAATGGGAGGAGGGCGGGATTTGGTGGATTTTTTTTAAGGGGGTAAGATCGGAGTGATAGGTTAGAAGGAGCAATCGTTAGAAATTTTCTCGGCTCTCTTGCTTCATTTTATAGGTATATAATTAATGGGGTAGCGTGGGAAGGTAGCATTTTGAAAAAGATGGGCGAGCTTATATTGGGGAAAAATAAAAAAAATAAAAAAAAAAAGGGCAGGCTAGTTTTTTATACCGATGAGTTGAGTCGAGGCCCACGGGGAAAAGGCTTTGCCCTCGAGAGAGTGGCGATGCCTTCGTCGTTCCATTGGAGCTGGCTGGGGGTTTTAGAGTTTGTTTGTAATAAAAGAAGGGAAGAAGAGTTTTGTCGCCGAAGCCTCGGAGGTTATCACCATCATTTCGGGGGCGGTTGAGAAGGAGCTGTATTTTTTTATTTTTTATTTTTATTTTTTAATGTTGGTCCCTGGTATGATGTAATGAGAAGCAATTAAATGGCTTTAAGAAGGAGATGAGGGTCAGAGGTAAAAGTAAACCTTTAATTTGGGCTCCAAACAAAAAAAATAATAATTAAAAGTTTATTGCGTAGGTGGAACCAAGAGAATTTACGAGCCATGGATGAGTTGTCACGTGGATGAGGTTGGCCGTGCTTATATGTACATAAAAGGCTATAATTGCTACCAAATAGGAGAGGCTATGATGAGCATAATGGATGGGTTCTTATCTTCTTCCAGCTTTTGAGTACATGGATAAAGAGTGCATTGAATTTCCTAGCGTTTGCTGTATGGAAAAGTGTTTTTTTTTTTTTTTTTTTTGGCCAAGCAAAGCTTTTCTCTTCATCACCGAAGGTTAAAGCTGGTATCCCTTTGCAGAGGAAGAAAATGCAAACTTTAAACCTTCTTCCAATCTCTATACAGATTGAGCGTACACCCTAAGATATGGGCCAAAGTATTATTTATAGAATGATGATGATGATGATGATGATATATGCTTGCCAAATCAGAGTTAGGCGCAACAAACCGTTAACTACTCATGCGCACCTTGAAGGAGCAATTGCCTTGCTAGACTGTTCAGTAAACAGGCTGAGAGGTAAATTAATTTGATCAGGATCAAATAAACATTGTGGTTCTAACCAAATATCATATAACTCCCCTGCTTCCTTATTGCTCCAGACAAATCTTGCATTGGCACATCGGTGTCATGGTGACTTCATTCTGGCCCATATGGCAGACTAAATATGCCACCCCAAGCAGCAAACGTAACATCGAATCTTTAACTAATCCGTATTGGAATTTCAACCGACAACAGGAGCTTGAAGGTCAAGCCAATCGAATACATCAAAAGCAGTCTCAGACAAGGACATTCACCAAATGAGTAGTTTCCAACACGGCGATTGCACAAGAAAACACCCCTTCCTCCGCTCGCTCACATAGTTTTCCCATGTACCACCCTTGTACCATAATACCCACCGCTCGCCCACAGTTTTCTCATATACTATCATACCCTTTTTAAGCGTTTGATAAACAGCATGGATACAACCGAGAGATGCTCAGCAGCACATAGTTGGCTACAATGTCAAATTATCTCATCATATATACTCCATGCCAACTAAGCTACAAGACTTGTCCGATCTCTTAATAAATTTCTCACGCCATTGCCTCTCCCGTATAAAAAGAAACGTCAACATGAAGACAACTCAAAACTGCTCCGAGTGCTGACGAAAGAAAGCATATCCATGAAGAGATATAAAACTACTACCCACTACTCCGAAGTCTCTTCGCTCCTCTTCCACAACCACCTGCCTATATAAATTGCATGCAACCCATCTATGGTTCAAAATGTAAGCACAATCCCCACATATGATAATATTAAATCAGTATACTCGAAACAAGTGAGGGTGTCAAACTGCAGATTTTCCTCAAATTGGATGGAAGCTCTCAAATTGAAGTCTACTCCTACCACATCAGTCATGATCTAAGTGTTTGTGCCCAATTCAACGTTCACAGGGACATGCCCTCCTTGATGTGGTCCTCCATGATTGTTATACATGGCTGAACCGCCAGACCGACCTCCCCTTCCCCTTGAGTTGTAGTAGTTTCTTGTATAGTATCCAGGGTCATAATACTGGCTCCGCCCATTTTGATATCCACCACCCCCACCTCGGCCACGACCACCACGACTATTAGGATAGCCCCTCCTGCCTCCGCTGCCGCCGCCACGAGTTCCACCTCTCTGGTTGTGGTAACCCCTCCGTGGAACATTTTGTTGATCCTTTGGTTCTGGATCTCTTTGGTCCAGTTCCTCCACATCTGCTTCAAGTTTCTGATGCTCCTGTAGGGCCAAGGCAATGTCCCCTGGTGGGTTCAGCACGTCTGCCTCATCCTGAGAAGCAACAAGTTAGTTTGTGAAGATGAAGTTTGACAGAAGGCGAATTGCATTCTGATGTTTTTGGTTAGTACCATCTTCACAGGTTCATCAACAGGGGTAGACTGTTGATTAGGGTGGACTTCTGTTGCTTGAAAATCCTCTTGCTCATCATCCTGTGACAACAAACCTCAGATCCAGTACAAATTTTGATAACCACTAAACAACATCTCAATCATTATAAAATCTACATTACAAGAGCTACAGCCTGCCACTGGATGGTTGTACTGATCACTAACAATCATAGCTTGCAAGATCAGTGAAAAGGCATCAATGACATATTCAAAGAGAAACAAGATTAGTTTTCCTTGAAATAGCTACAACAATTTTTTTTTTTTTTGTTTTTTGGGTGATGTTTCACATTGTCAATGATAAAAGCAAATGACATGCAGCAGGAAAGCTCGATTTAATCACAAAAAGACAAGAATTACGCCAAGATTCATCCAAGACATTGAAGTTGGGGAATGCAAATACATTTGAACGATGACAATGATGTACAACATTTAGAGCCTATCCAGATGACTAAACAACTGATTGGTGGATAACCCACTATGCAACCCTGAGAGGAGTCACGGCCAGAGAAGGAGAAACTCACACACCCCAGTGAATCCCTGATTACAGTAACCTGAACAAATAGGAATTATGGATCGCTTCCGAAAGATGATTTGTAGTAACACAAGTTTTTTAAGATCATGCATTCCCCATCTGGGCCAACAATTAAAACTCTTGCTCTCCCCGTTGCTAATCTTCCTCCATGGTTGTCTGTGGGTTAATCCTATGGACAACCCATGCAAGCAGACAAAGGTGTCCCAAAAAATCAGCATAATTGCTGCAACATATGCCCCGCATTGGAGTGAAATGGAAAATTGGATTGGTAAAACACCAAAACTCTTTTGCCTTAAGAGTCAAGCATAGACAATATAACTAGCCAACAGTACATCATCAAATTAATCATAAAAAGACATGGTTTCAACTTCTGGTAGAACATCTTATGAGATATTAGATTGTGTTACTGTTCCAAGTGTCGAAATGAGACTATTCTGCCATCATCTTAGCATTCCAATTAGCACATCCTTAAACATTTCCCATCTCAAGCATCGAGGCTGAGTGGGATGATGCCATGTCTTGTTTCATAAAAAAACAGAGAGGATCCTATCCCATAGGGTTTGAAACCTTGATAAAAGGTATTTAAAACAAACCAAGCTGGAATTCTTTTCGTTGACCAAAAGAGATGCATCAAAAGTATGAAAGCCATATCCTTTATCGAGCAAAAGGATCAACAACTTCACTATGCTATTTGAAAAGCGAACCTAGCAGCAAAGTGACAAACTTAACTTGGACAGTCTAGCAAAACAATATTTTGATTTTGAGAGCCCCAAAAGTCTAAGATTGGAGGACCCCAGTCACATAGATTCACTATCAAACTCAACCAAAACTTCTTTGTAAGGTACATACCTCATGAACAGAAAGAAAAATTCTAAATGGGTAAGATACTTCAGCAAAATCAACACTACATTCGCTACACCATGTGGCAGTTAAGACTCCTGTGAATTAACCCTGATCTTACCAGGTCTTATAAGCGTGCCTTTGTTTGTTATACAGGTATCTGCATGCCCAAGTTCTAGTATAAATTCGTGTATAAAGATAGGAACTTCACCGTCCTTCATTCATGATACATTCAGTCCCTAAGCAACCTTAGATGCATCTATCAAAATGTAAAACCTTGAAACTCCAAAATTGAAGAAAGAGGCTGGCTGGAAATATAAAAGCCTTGAATACTCCAAATTAGAAGAGGTTGACTATACTGAATGAAACTTTATAATAATTGTACATCTCCCTAAATGAAAATTGATATATGCTAGATATCACACATTTCAATGGATATAGTGGTTCATCAGAAGAGGCACATTAATTCGAAGGGGTGCATAGCATCTATGGAACTTGGGTAAGTTAATACCATGCATCTATTCTTTGTTTCTCCCTATTTTCATCTACAACGTCAAACCAAGATAAAATTGGCCCATTTACTTCTGGTAGTGAGTACCACTCACTTCACCACTAAATTCTAAAAAGAATCTGGCGGCCCATCATTAGTGAAAACATCAAGGACACATCTCAATTACTCCAATCCATCTCCACTGCAAGATGTCAAACCATCCACCTTAAGTAAAAAAATGTCAAAATGCATTTCAATTTGTCAAGCATAGACTTCAATCACCTAAATTCACCTCCACTACAAGATGTTCTTTGATTAGGGTCGTCACATTTTTTTC
Source organism: Metroxylon sagu (assembly GCA_017589505.3). NCBI lineage: Eukaryota > Viridiplantae > Streptophyta > Magnoliopsida > Arecales > Arecaceae > Metroxylon > Metroxylon sagu. Next base: position 106,907 of record JACVBY030000190.1, on the reverse strand, counting down.
CCTTGGGCTTAAATAATGACTATAGAAGCAGCAACAATCCTTATCACTGAAAAATACAAAGCCAGCTTATCCTAAGGTAATGATCATACTTTCAACTTCTCATTCCTAATACTGGGTCATATACATTGTGTTCATACTTAATATCAAAGCATATATTTTGAGAGACAACCACCTTATGACATTACTGAATATTTTAATTTTACAAGCTTCTAAAACATACTTAACAGATTTATTTTGGAATATTTTAAACTCCGTAGGATTCAATTAGTTTGTTGTACAATCAATCAAGACATTTGCGAGAATCACAATGTCATCCCATTCTATGTTATTCTGATTACAATAGGCACCTTTCCACATGAAATGGCATGACTACCATACACATCATCATCTTGACATGATCTTGTATTGCTTTTTCATATGAAAATTGTCTAAAGCCAAGAAAGGATTTACAAGGTAACCAAAAATAATAAGAAATTCACATCGAACAAAGTTTGTCAATTCCACTGAATCAGAATCACAAGATAATACTCTGAAAAGTCAACAAAATCCTTATCCAACAATACATGAGAAGTTCAAGAAATAACATTTTGCCTATATGAGTCAAGTTTGAGCATGTTACAGCAAAGAGAGTGATTAAGTTGCATGGAACACAAATTTGTGCATCAATGTCTTCATTTAGTTATGAAGGCAGATGTGTACAAACACAAAAACATAGATCACCAAATGACGGAAAAACTAAAAGCAATCCAAAGATGCCAATTTATGGAACATAACCTAATAAATGGTAATAAATGCCATAACTATGGATTAAATTTCCCAAGCATTTTATATTGAAACCACCCTGAGCCCCCAACATGAGAAAAGAGCAGGAAGGATAATATAAGCAAAATATTCATTCAGTCCACTTCATTTCAGCTGATAAGCTAAAATTCAATCAATTTTTTTTTTTACCAAAAAAAATGAAAAGAAATCAAACAAAAATAATGCTGATGAAGTTGTAAACCATAAAAATTATATAACCATGGAGAATAAAGTGTTATCGATATTACAAAATGGAACAAGAACAAAACTTTATGCTCAACGTTTGAAGCCAGAAGGAGAAACAAAGCTGCTGTAATGGACAGTATGATTTGAGACAGGAATAACGTCAGGATCTAATCCTTCAACTGCAAAACCACCTTCAGCAAAATAACATAGAAACATTCAAGGACAGCAAACAGCAATAGCAGAAAAGAGTAGTAGATGCTACTTACACAAGATAATCTGAAAAACAATAGTCAACATGGTCAATAATTATAATGAAGTCATCATGTAGCTCATGCACTATGCAAAGCTTATAAAGCATGAATCTGATTGCAATGAAATATAGTAATGCGCTTGCAAATATGCAACTATGATTGGATCTGGAAAATTAAAATAAGTCTATGGTGGTACAAATATGGCAAACCTGTAGGCCATACCTAGAGATAGTAGAGATGCAACAGAACTACTGATTAAATCTGAGTAATTTTATCCAAAAAGTTTAAAAGGATTAGATCAGATAAACCCAAAATCAAGGCAACAAACAAGCTAAAAGGAATTAATGGTTTTAACCCACTGCCCGAACCAAAAAGAAGAAGGAGAAGAAATGTTTACTATAAGACTCACAACTCAATGAATATAACTCAATCTAGAGTTAATCTTTAGGACAATTTGGACCCTATAGCTTGAGGGGGTTTTCAACTTAAACCCTGAAATTAGTAAAATATCAAAACAAACCCTGAGATTTTTTAGTTGTTGCACATAAAACCCTTCGTTGATCTGGAGTTAAATGACGTTACTTTATTAGCACATGCAATGCATGTGTTAACCTTTTTGGCTTATAATAGGAATTAACCAGCTCTACCGTCTAAGGGCAATCTGCTTGCAAGGTAACCAGCTCTTTGGTGGGTTGCCAAATGACATTGAAGAGTGTCCGCCGTTGAAGTCGCTCGACCTTAGAGGCAATTTGTTCGTTGGTAAGCTCTCTGAAATAATGTAGAAGCTTTTTATGTGTAGATACTTGAGGTTAGGCTCAATTTTTTTTTTTTCGGCAAAATTTTGATGTGGATTAAAGAAATGAAAAGTTTAGAGACTTTGAATTTGTTAGGAAATGGGTTTTCCACCTAGATTCCAAACTCCATTTGTAAACTTTAGTTGACAAAAAGTTTAGATTTCTCCCAAAATGGTTTCACATGAAGCTTGCCAGAATCGATGGGCGCTTGCAAAAGCCTTTTGAAGGTGGATTTCAACAGAAACTCTTTGATAGGTAATCTTCCACCATAAATTTTTAAATTGGGTTTGCAAAGTATTTCAATTTCAGGGAATAAAATGAGTGGCTCTATATGAATTCCTATTACTACTTATGAGACCACGAAGGCATTAGATTTATTCAGCAATCGGTTTTTGGTGGAATTCCAGTTGATCTCGAGAGTAGTCATGATTTGTAGTTTCTAAACCTATCTTAGAATTTGTTGTCAGGTTCTGTCCCGACACACATTGTGGAGTTGAAGTCAATACAGATTCTTAATCTAAGTGAAAACAAACTCATTGGAAGCATACTACTAGAGAGAGGAAAAGTAGTCTCTCTGAGCTAAATCTACATAAGAATTTACTCACTCGAGGAATCTCGACTTAGATTGAAAATTGTTCTTCCCTCTCATCTTTGAAAGTTCTCTCTCCTTGCTTGTTCCATTCTTGATGTTTTCCATCTCCATCTTTATGGCTTTTGGTCTTATTTTATATAAATTTCATTCGTTTAGAGATTGATTATGGGTCTTCTTGTCTTTAGACAAAATCCCCCCTCCTCTCCCCCCCCCCCTCCTCTCCTTATTCCTCTTTCACTATTTTTGAGTGCGTTGGACCTCCCTTTTATGGCTATCTAAACCATATTCTAATTGTTTAGGCACTCTCCCAATATAGCTCTCCAATCTCCCCCACATTGTCTCCTTCAACATCTCCCACAACCTCTTCTCAAGTGCTAAAACTTCTTCAACACCATCCCTCTCTCTTTCATCTATGATAAGCTTGGTCTCTGTGATTCCATTGTCAATCTGCCCTACTGTCCGCCCCAAGCCCATTGTCCCCAAGCCAAACCCTTCCTCATCCAACTGTTCCAATTCAGCCTTCTTCCCTGAGAACCTCCACCACAAGATCATCCTAAGCATTTCTACTCTCAAACCATTGGAACTGCTACTTTAATCGCTTTTGGTGTTATCATTATTACTATCATAAATCTTTGAGTTTGTTCATTAGCTACCTCTCAGTCTGCTATAGCCTTAACTCTTTTTGATAATTACTATAGCCATTCTCCCAAACTGAAGCAAACTCCGACGAGCAATGGGGAGTTGAAATAATGCGGTGTTAGGCCAAAAAGGTTAGTACATGCATTACACGTGCTAACAAAGTAACGCCGTCTAACTCCAGATAGATGGAGGGCTTTATGTAACAATTAAAAAAACCTTGGGGTTTGTTTTGATATTTTACTAATTTTAGGGTTTAAATTGAAAAACCCTTAAAACTATAGGGTCCAAATTGTAATTATCCCTAATATTTATTTATCATTTACTAGAATTGTTATAGAACTAAGTATCTAAATAACAACTAACAGAGATCTCCTAAAATTCATGAGATCTTCAAGAAGAACATTATGAAACATTTAACTGTAGCAAGATTTAAAAGACCAACCCCAAAAGAAAGAATAATTAACTATAGTGATGGGGAGAGACAAGCTAATCCTAAGTTCCATTTTCAACAAATTCCACTGGCAGAGTTTAATATTTGTAAATTATTAAAGATGACAGAGACATGATGCCATAAGAAGTAGGAAGTGCAGATATACTTGAGATCTCATACCAAAAAAGCATCATTTGAATCAATAACAATATGTTCAACAATGATAGCATGATTGTATCAGTTACACCTTTTGTGAGCAATGTTCTATACCAGCAACGAAAACCAGTAATGCAAATTCAGTAGTGATACAAAATCACAGCCTTGTCAGAACCTGAAGATAGTCAAACAGCTAAAGCAGAATACTCATTGGGTATTTGCCGACCATAAACTATAATAGGCCATAAATAATGAGAACAAGGGTAAAAAACCAGAGTCTTGCCAGAACCATGAGATAGTTAAACAGCACAAGCAGAATGCTTACTGGATATTTGTAGGCCATAAACTATGATATCCACCGCGTATTAGTATGGCATCGGCATTTATGACACAAGAATGCATGGTAAAAAGAATAAAAGAAAAGAAAAGAAAAAAGATAGGCTAGCCTGCTCACAAGACATTGATTTGAGCATCCAGGAATCAAAATTATAAGCAAATTAAATCAGAAACACATTGCAGCTGAAAAAAACTAGCTGTCTCATAAAACGAGGCCTTCTACATCTGTCTGAATCAGAACTAAACCAAATCATGTGGAAGAGATAAGGACATGAGGTATAAATATTCTAGCTTCTGAATCGATAACTGATGCATATATCTGAAAGAGATAAGGACATGAGTACAAATATTCTAGCTACTGAATCGGCAACTGATGCATATTTCTGAAATTTTAGTCCAATTTTGGTGCTAATCAGGCCCAATACAGTCCCAGTCAACTCTGTTTCTACATAGACTTTTGGGTTAGGTATGCCTCAAAAAATTCATGAAGTATTCCAGATCTGAGACCTGGTCTAGGTTAGTAAAAACACACCAAACTTGGACCAGATGATGTAGCAGGTGATTGGCATATATACTATGTATAATTTTAAATTATTGATCACAAATTTTTGCTCTTATAGCATAAGCTATTTTCTCATAAAGAAATTATTAGAAAATTGTTAAATGCTCATTGTCCCTTCATGTCACCTTCCACTTAAAGGTTACACAGCTGCCGTCCAACCTCCAAAAATCATACTACTATTATATCCCTTCCTTTCCTCAGACGCTCACACATGGGCCATTTTGGTACCAGGACCCAAGACAGACCCCACAAACCTCACAAATTCATACCTACCAAGACCCAAGTTGGTTGGTAAATGGGTATGGTTTGGGCCAAAATTTAGACTTAAACCCCTAACAAGGGCAGGTCCAACCAAGGTGGCACCTACCCCCAACCTGACCCAATAGCACCCCTAGTCATGTCACAAGGAATCTCCTCGAGGTACACAGAGGACACAACAAAATGTAAGCAATGTAAATTTCCGTATCATGGATTCTTGCAAGTTATGGTGTTCTTAAACTATGCAATTATGTGAACTCTAGAACTTGACTCATCAAATCTCAAGACAGTTATATAAAATTAATTGTTTTATTGAAAGCCGTATATTGTGTATACCATGGCAAAGAAGATCTGCATACACTTACCGATATATTATTCACTGGTGAATATAATAACTAATGCTTGCCAAGAAACAACATTTGTATAGAAAAAATCATGCCTTTGCTATTGTAGTCTATTAGAGCCTTTCAAAAATAACTACCATATAGTCACAATTTGGTGAAGGTTCGCCAGAACAACCTTACACTTTGAGAACACATCATTCAACCTTATAGTCTGAGATGACCATTTACTCGGGTACACATCCACATGCTTTCTAAGAGTTATGCGGACCTATTGATTTGTGTGGCTTCATGATTTTAGTTCGATTTATTTTTAAATAGTTCAACCCATCAATTATCACTTGTTGTTATCGGCTATTTTGTTAAACTTATTGAATGCCACCTGTTGTTTGCAGTTGAAATTCAACTGCTAAACTCCCATATATCCTCAACTAAATTCACTAGAATATTTTAGGAGGATACAAGCCAGCGAGCAGAAAGACACCATGCTTTCTAACAATCATTACAAAAAGGAAAACATATTGGGAACTAGCTTGTCCCCACTGTTGATAATTATATAGTCAATGATGAACATAGACATGGGGCATGAATGATAGTTTTAGAAAGCAACACAACTTTGACACTATATAGTTGAGAGAAAAAAGAAACTACTTTTCACGAACATACTCGCCAGCCTATTGAGAACATTACAAACCTATTGAGAAACATTACAATAGAATATCAAGAGCAATATCAAAACTTGATATATTCATTAACAGTCATGGGGGCTGAAGAAGAAAATCATCCATCGTATGACAAAGAAAAACTGTGAGAACCATTACATAGAACAATCAACAATTTAAGGGCCTTTCAACACTGCTCTATAACTACAATGCATCTATACTAAAAGGCAAGGTTTTAAATACTGTGAAATGGAGATATCCCAGATTCTCCATGGACAGGACATCTTATTGTTCTGCTGTCTTAGTAGGTGTCCCAGTTAAGCATCCTGATAACTCTTCTTCTTTCCTTTATTTCTTTCTAACTTTATTTATTTCTTTTTAACTTCCCCCTTCTTTCATTTCTTCCTCTCTTCTTTATTTCTTTTCTTCCTTCCTTTTCTTTTTTCTTCTCCTTTCCTTCCTTTCGTTTCTTTTTTCTTCTTTTTCTCTTCTTTCTTACTTCTTTCCTTTATTTCCTTTTCTTCTCCTTTCTTTTCTTTCATTTTTCCTCTTTCCCTCCTTTCTTTTCTCCATTTTCTTCTTTTTTTCCTTCTTTCTTTTCTCTTTCTTTTTCTTTCCTGCATGGATGGTGTTCGGAGTCCCACCCTTATCTCAATTCTGCTTTCCTAGGAACAAGATAAGACGGCCAAGACGTCCTCCTTCTCATTGGGACTGAAAACCTTACAGCCATAGTTTAGATGCACCATTGTACTAACCTATATAATTGCATATTAAAGGGTACCAAAGATCATAGCAGCAATACACACTACAACAGGCTGATAAATGATGGTACTTGCATAAACTAATTTCTCATCTTAAATGTGTGCCCAACCATCCCGTTCAGAAATCATTCCAATCAAAATTTTGGCCTTTCCTATTGTAGGATTATAAGGCTTGAACCAGAAATTGGATATTGCAATGATTGAGAAGATGTCACTAAACATTAAATCAGAGGTCAGCTATAAAGGCAGCTCATTATCCAAAGTATCGAGCATATTTGTACAAAATCTACAATAAGTTGCTAATATGCAGAAATATTTACATGTCCCTCTGATTTCTTATCACAACTTATATGTGTTGGGTTAACTAAAGTGACAAACTACATGAAACTAATCAACTATAGTTCATGTGGTACAGCAATCCACACATGCATACACACATGTACATGCACACCTATATGAATTAGGAGGCTTATGACTTGGGAATTCCAAAAGACTAGTCGAACACTATGCTTGCATTTAAAGTGTCTTGTTCAAAGGAGTTCCAACTACTAATGTATCTAGCAATGCACATAAGCACACTAGGTAAAGTCTTTCTACAAGCTTATGAGGACCTTCAGACACAATTACTTTAACCCTTAAGCACAACAATAGCAGAAAACCTTTATCTCCTCAACTTTTGTTAGACTTTAAAATACCTTCAAGTTCATGAACCTGCGGTAAAATCATATCTCACTCAACTAACCAATCTATACTTATTAATTATTATAACCAACACTGAACTATGTTACGCAAGATCGATATCTAATTATTATAACCAACATTGAACTATGTTAAACAAAATAGATATCACCTTCCCAGTGTTCAAAATAATTACTAATATAATAATTATATCTAATTATTATATTAATTGCAGATCAATTGTAACTCCCTTGAAAGTGTTCAAAACCTTCAGCATATTCACAACAACTTTCTGTCTATACAATCATCAATTGAGTTGCACTAATTAGCACTACTAGATGCCGTTGACTAAAGGAGCATTTACAAATTCCTATCAAAAGTTAAAAGTGCTGGATATACATATAATTGTCACACAATCCTTTAGAACTAGAACTCAAAAAGGAAAGGAAGTACAAGAAGGGACTCTTCATTTTTATTACTCCTTATATTAGATAGCAATATATTAGCCCTAAACCAAGTTGGATAGAATGAAACAAATCTATTACAGGGTTTTTTTCAACGAAGATTTTAAAAAAAAAATAAAAATAAAAAAACCGAGGTTTGACGTAAGAAGTGAAGGTAGTATGACCATCTTACGATTCAACGTCGTTAACTCTAGAAAGGGCGTAAGCAAGGAACGAATAAATTACAAAAAACTAATGAGAAACAAAAAAAAAAAGTAAGTATTATTTATGCGGTAAATATTTCACCTTGCGCTCATAATTTAACGCGGAACCTTCGGTTTGGGCAGACGGCGATGCTACTGTGGTGGTCTCAGAAATCTGCACCTGACAAGTCGCGCTGTACTTCCCCACCGCCGCAGCCACATCTACCGGAGCTTTCATCTCCGGTGTCGCGGTGAAGTAGTCCGACGCCATAATCTTGTTCAGCCTCTCCCTCAACCCAGCATCTGCACATCAATCCAAAAGTCAAAACGAAGAAATCGATTATAAAAACAACAAGTCATTAAGAAGTCAACGACAGATCGATACAGGTAACGGAGGCTCCCGGATGGATAGGCTGATCGGACTTCTGAAGCCAGAGTTTGGCGTTCTGGACGCATTCCTGGAGTGCGTTCTTGTGGGAGACCCCGGAGTAGGCTGGCCTCGAGTTCACGAGCGAGCCGAGCGCCGAGATCGCGTCGAGGTCCCGCTCCCCAAGCAAATCGGTAGCGTCGTCGGTCACATAATCATACGTCAGGCAGCAGTCGCGCTCGTGCGTCCGGGTGAGCATCATGGCGGTGAACTCGCTCTGCGGCTTGACATCGAAGAGGCAGCCGAAGTAGAGCAAGGCGATGAGGTCCTCGATGGCCTCATCGTTGGGATCGGCGGGGACTGCGGGGGGAGGGGGAGGGGGAGGGTCTTGGGGTGGCGGAGGTGGGCGGCTTGAGAGCTCGTCATGGAGGGCGGCGGCGAGAGGGGGGCGGAGCTTCTCGAACTCATCGATGAGGGCGGTGACGGCGGCCTTGGAGCGGAGGAGATCCTCCTGCTCCTTGTTGAGGGGTTTTCCCTGGGCCAGGCTCTCCTCCATCTGGAGGATGCGGTTGTGCTTCTTCCGCAGCGCCCGGAGCCGTTTGCTTATCAGGCTGAACACCGGCCCATCCGCCACCTCCGTCGCCGCCCCCGAGTCCGACGCCATTAGGACACACACTCTCTTCTCTTCTCCTCTCCTCTCGCCAATGGGACGGGACGGGACGGGACGGGATGGGATGGGATGGGATGGGATGATGAGTTTAGATAGAAAATCGGGAGGAGGGGGCAGAGATATTAAGGGCGAGGAGAAGTGGGGGAATTGGAGCGGCGAGGTAGGGTTCTGACTTCTGCTGAGTCCCGAGGCGGGGGGAAGGGATGAGATTGGGGGTGGACGGACGGTCGGGGAGCTGGAGAAGGTTTACCGAGGGCTTGGCTTTGAGATTTGTGCGTGATGTACGGTAGCTGGAGCGATCGGAGATCGCATGATAGTCCTCACGAGGTCACACCGCTGTCATGGGATGGGAATAGAGCTTTTTGGCCTTTTGGATCTTTCATGCCCACTTCTTGGCGAAGATTGTTTAGTTTCTTTTTGGATCAAGGAAGCATGTTTTGAAAGTTCATAGAAAAGGCCGAATATATATATATATAATTTATATTTATATTAATTATATTTTAATTAAAAAATATATTATAAAATTATAGATATATTTTTTATTATAAAAAAATTTAAATTAATTTATAAAAATAAAGTTAGGTAGATGAAGAAAAAAAAAATTATAAAAACTTTTTGCCGCTCTTTGTCCTTGGTTTAAAGAGAAAGAAATTTAATATTTTGAGTAAAAATGAAAGAAAAAGTATAAACCCTCGTTCCTCTCTTCCTTCTTTTTCCTTTCCTTTCAAACAAGAGCCTTTAAAATTTTTCTCTTTCCTTCTCCTTCCTTCCCTCATTAATCTTCATCCAAACACACTCTAACAAATTTTGATTAGTTACATTTAAAGGTGGCAAGTGATCGAGCTGTATAGAATCGAATCAGTTTTGAATTTAAATCACTTTCAGATTTGGATCATTAACGCTAAATATTGATCTTAAATGACCATATGAGATCAACCCATGAATCATTTCATATTGGTTTCATTTTTTTTAAAAAAAGAATTCAATTCACACTTTTTTAAAGTAATTTATCAAGGATCAATTCAATGCTTTCTTTCTTTTTTTTTTACATATTTATTACTCTAAATGTTAAAGTAGATAGATACAAAATTATTCAATGGATTAGACATTATTACAAATAATAGTTATAAATTTATAAAATATTAAAAAAATATAATTAAGTAATAATCCATAGAAATATGCTTTTAAAATTAAATAAATATTAATATTAAATTATTGATAAGATTATAAAATAAAATAAAAATAATATTATAAAAATATTATTATTGATAAATATTATAAAATATTAATAATATTGTAAATTATTAAAATGATAAAATATTTGATAGCATGGAAAGCATCTTGCATACGAGAAAAAGAGATACCATTATTTTTTTAATATGAGTACATTAGTTGTATGTGTATCATTCTTTTTTTCTTTTCTATAAAAACAATAATAATAATAAAATATTAATTCTAAATTAATTATGGTTGGCTACATGAATTCTTTTTTTCTATTATGGTAGAATTAGAGCCAAGATACAAAAATATTAAATCTTTCTTTATTGTTTCCTTCCATATAATTTTTAATTCACTTTTATCTCTTTTATTTTTACATATATCAAATGACTTTTTTTATATCGATGCATTCTTAATTAGATTTATATTGTAAATATTCAAACCTTTTAAGCTGTTCTTTTTTTAACTTATCCTTCCAAACCTTTTAAGTCGTTCTTTTCTTAACTTATTCTCTATTGATATTATCTCCATCTTTTTACGAATAATTTCATTTCTTATTCTATCTTTTCTAATATTATTACACATCCATTTAAACATTCTCACTTTAATATCATTCATCTTGCACAAATGTAATTTTCTAACTATTTAACATTTCAAACCATATAAGTATAAATGATTTTATGGTTTGTCTTATAATCTTTTATTTAAACTAGTTAGATATTTTATGTTTATATAATATTACAATTACACTTCTCCATTTTATCCAAGCTGTTTAATCATATGAACAATATTATTCTAAATCTCTCAACTTCATGATCTTCAATTTTTACTCTACCATAATCTTTATTTCTAATTATATTTAAAATATTATTTTATATATTCTATTTCTGTCCTACTTAATTTAAAATCTTTAGATAATAATGCATTCTTAATAGTTCTAATTCATGATTGATCTTAATCTTAGTTTCATCTAATAGTGCTATATCATCCGTAAATAATATGCACTATTGAATATAATTATGAATATGTGTAATAAGCTTATCCATAACTATTATAAAAAGGTAAAAACTAAGAATAGATTTATAATGTAGACCTACTTTAAGTTGAAACTCACTAGTATTCAATTATATTCCTAATGTTATGAAATTCTTAAATTTATTTGAACCCTTTATTTCAGAAGATTGCATGCATTTAATCTTATATTCTTTGCTAATCTTTGCATTTATAATATTATTGTTTTTGGTTAGCACATTATCATCATGGCCAAATAATGATGCTACAATTTGGTTGATCAGACTAAATGAGTTTTTTCGAAAAAAATGTAATAGGTTTGGTTTTAAAGAATTATTGATATGAGGAAGAAATGATAACAAGTAATGATGGTTAACAATAAATGACACTGTAAGGAGATTGGCACCTTGTAATTTGTTTGTTTATCAGTTAATTTTTAACTTTTATATTTTTAGCATTTTACAAATAGGGATATGGTGAGATATAGGAGTAACAATTTATATTCTAACCTACCAATCTAACTTGTGATTAACCTGATATAAGTATGTTAAACCTTAGGGTTCAATTATATATGTTTTGATGATAATAAGATATTGATTAGGTTACTAATAGCATGCTTAAGTTGTGATGACTTAAACAGGTACACACATATGAGCAAAATTAAATTGATGAAGACTTCATCCAGAATGCACTTGGTTTTACAGAAGTTCAAATTTTACTCTAGCACACAAGTCGAAGAATGCGTGATGAAAATTTGAAGAATCATTCAATGTACCGAGGTTCGAAGGAAAGGAATTTAATTATAAATTTTATTTTCTCCTAAGGACCATATGTAAATCTTGGTAGGATATTAAGTGTATAAGGCTCAATGAACATTAGAAATGGTTTAGATTAGGTTTTGGATCATAATTAAAGTAAAATTGTTATAAAAATTCAAAACTGAACATGTGGCCTACCTAACCCTAAAATGGTCAGCCGGACTTGGTACAACCAGCAAAATCCCAAATTGACTGCTCATTGTTTGGGCCTGGTGGTCAACTAACATAGGTTAAGACAGTCGACCGGTCCTATTTCGGGTGGTTGACCGCTGGGCTTCTGACAACTCAACAGTCATATTTTCATGACTATTGGATTTGCCTAGAAGTTTCAATTGCTATATTTCTCAATACCTATAAAATGGAAAGTTAGTTGCTGGTCTAAACATAAGTTTTTGGGTTTAAAATTATTAAAAAAATCATAAAAAATTCTTTCTAAGCCTTTAGTGCGCTTAGTCCTTTAATCTAAGTTTAGTGCTCCATTGGCAAATTTACATCTTTTGAGTGTTGTAGGGTGTTCTCTTCAAGAAAATAGCTTTTAAAAACCTTGAATTTATTTGTCAGAGTTATTCTTTAGCCCAGAAAAAATAGAGAAGTTGTAAAAGAGTTTGATTTTCATATGAGAAGAAGATCGGATAGTAGAATACTAAGTAAAAGATATAGAAAATGGACATAGACAAGAAGCGCCGAATCACTATAAAAATCTTCTTACCTTCTTTACTTTCTTGTTATTTATTTATTATTATCTTGCATTGTTTTATATTTGAATTTATCTTTTAGTTTTAAATTTTTTAGAAACCTGATTCACTTCTCCTCTTAGGTTGTTCCTTGAGCCTTCAAAGTAGAATTAAGTTTAGCATAAATGACTTTGCAGACATCATCACCTATGCTTTCGGTAGCACCTTTCACCAAGCATGCTAGCTACGAATGGGTTGTAGGTGGTGGATAATTGGCATCAACGAGACATTCTACTATCTTCTGAATCCTTTCTTAGGATTTCGGTTGGATTGGACAATAAAATTGAATTTTGAGAAAATTTAACTTTTATAAGCATATAACACACGAAATCAATCATTTCCCTTTCATAAAAGAGTATAGAATTGACGATGCCATAAGCTATGGGACATACGTAACAGTTTTTTCATATAAACCATCCACATTTGTAGGAAGAAAGAGAAAGAAAATAAAAAAAAAGGATGCAATTTTGCTTACATATTTAGGTTGGTAGAGAAGAAAAAAAAATATAAAATGAAAAAGAGAGGGAATGGGGATCATTTATAGGCCTTATTTGGCAAACAGAGAAGTAGGAAGTAGTTCCTAGGAAGTAACTGCTTATAAAGTGATTGCCTGTGAGGTTAATATTTGAGAAGATTTTTTCTATGTATATATTTGATTGGATGTGGAAAAGAAGTTCAGTAAATAATTTTTTTTCAAGCCAATCATGTTTGGCTAGAATTCTTATTTCATAAGAAGTGAATGTCTATTTCTAATTTTATCCCATAATTATTCTATAAATCAAGATTAACAAGGGGAAAAATGGAAAAGTTAACACTTTTTTTCGATTACCGAGCGACAGAAAAAACTCTTTTTCATCTTTAAGATTGATTTTAAATTTCTGTATAGCCGTAAGAAAGGTTTTTTCTTGAAAACGGTATTTCCTATTGATTAATGTTAAAGCTTCAACCAGATAATAGGAGTGGTTGCTGTTTTTTGAGCAAGGCACTTTTCCATGGAAATTAGGTGTCAATCGAATGGTGCCACAGTGAAAGGAGGAGAGGACTTTCTAAGAAAGCTAAGAGGTATGTTTTTTTAAATTTATTTTAATTAATATTGCCACATCGTAGGGAAAAAAAAAAAAAAAAAAAAAAGAGGGAATACTGACATTCTCTTAGGATTTACACTTGTCAAACAAATGCACACTCTAATTTTTATAATAGATTATATATAAATTGGATTGGGAACAAGCTGGTCCTAGCTAAATTCCTCGCGGACTAGGCCGAATTCTAGTTTCTGGGCCTCACGGAGCTTGGAGTGCGGCCTGGTTCTCTACGTCGTGGGCCGGACTGCAAGTCTGCCACGGACGGTCGCAAAATTGCGGTGGTGGGCACGACATCCGTGGTATCGTTGTCTCATTGATCCGCGTCACGGAGGATGAAGCTTTCAAGGGGCCCAACTCCAGAAGGCCCACCGGATTCCCATCATCATCGCATGATGACATGGATGAGATCTTTGATCCGACGGTCGCCTCCATCATTTAACCACCACCCAGTGTGGCAGCCACTCGATCTCCCTCGGAAGCGCTCTCCCACCGTCGATTAGCGGACTCGGAGCTCCGCGACTCAACTGAACCCGACCGGCAACATGAGTCCGCTCGCCCACTCGACCGAGCGGGCTCGTTCCTTCCACGGAGCAACAATGGTCGCCGAAGAATCTCTCGATCATTTTGCGCCGAGGAACGGCAGGTTTCCCTCAACTCGCTTTCACTGGACCCGAGACCATGGGCGGTTCCGGCCGGACCGGTCCATACCGAAGTCGTGGACCCGGTTGGATCACGACGCGGCCCAATCAATTCGCAGCCCCTCCTCGATTTCCGTCTCCTCGCTGAACGATAAACCCTAAACCGCTCTCTCGCTCCGCACCCCAACCCCCCACCCCGAAGATGGGAGCTCTCACAACCCTGACCAAGTGGATCCCTGAGGACGATCTACTACTCAAAAACGCCGTCGAGGTAACTGGATCTGGCGTTCTCGCTGTCCCTTTAATTTCTTCTTGTTTCAGTCCATGCCTTCGAACATTGCAATTAACCGACAATTTTCATCCGCGAAATATTTTATTCTATCTATTCTTTTGTCTATCTTGAATTAGTCTGCAATTAACCAACACTTTTATCTGGCGTAGTTTGCTCATCTCAAAATTTTTGCTAGATTTTTTTTAAAAGTTATTTCTGTTGGGATATTTGAGGTTTTTGGGGAAATTGGGTATTGAGATGCCGTTTAGCTTTAGTTGATCTTGTTTCGAGTCCTGTCAGTGTGATCTTATCAAGATTAAGAGGAGTGGTCCTTTCAATTTAGTACAATCTTGTGACGCAGCTATTAAATTTAAAAAGTTATAGTTCGATACTTGATAGCAACACAGGGGACGCCTGGCGTTTCATTTAGTTTTACCCTGCGTATGAGATGATATTAACCCTCTATTTGGATATTGGATCATTCTCCAACAACACAGAGAATGAAGAAAGGGTTGGTTATAATCAGGGCTGACATTATATCTCAAATTACTATCTTGATTACTCTTTGCTACTTTAAAGATGTGCAAGTATATAACTGTGTGCCTTTATCACACCTGAATGGGTAACAATTGGCAGAGCACCATGGTACTGATTGCAAGCTCTGTGATGAGTCTCATATTGGGAAAAATGTTCATATCACGATAATATAAATAATACGGCCATTTTCTGTAAATTGGTTTGATGAAATGTTGTGGCTCTAAAATCTAACCATGCAGCATGAACCTTGTGTGTCACCTTCAATTTTTTATGGCTCAGATAGTTGCTCCAACCATCTGACCAAGTTTTTCTTAACACAGAAGGTTCATTTCCTTGAAAGAACCACTTTTGGCATTGCAATTTGCAAAAACCTCTGTTGGAGTCAGAGTGCTAGCTCAAAATGATAAAGGAAAGAAAAAAAATGAGAAAAGACCACTACCATGACTGTTTCTTGATGCCTGCCGTTTCCCATGTCCTATCAATATTTCTTCCTGTGTCTCATCTGAGAAGCAGATCTTCCGGCTTCTAGTAGGGTGCATTTCCCCCTGATCTTTGTGAGTGCATCTGATTAGTATTTATCAAGCATCATGATTTTTGAGCCAGCATGTCATTGTTAGTTCCTTAGTTGCTAGAATCGTGAATGGGAGTGGGAGTGGGTCTAGGGAGGCAGACATTTAAAAATTCTCAAAGTAATGAAGTGCTTAGCAAGCAAGTGTGGATTTGAGTTTCTAAGTAGTTTCCAAAGTTCATTTTCCTAGGTAGAAGATTTCTACTACTAAGGTTAGCGTATAAAGCCTCCATTTGATTGCATGCTAATACCATGTAGTTTAAAGTTCAAATTGCCTGCGCCATTCACTTCTGTTGAAAACATGAAATCATGCATAATTGTAATAAAGTTGCTTTAATTGGTCAGCAACTTTAACTCTTGGAGTGCAATCTACTTCAGCTAGGCTGAATTGAGGCTTAGCTATAACAAGATCTAGTGTGGTGCTTATGATTTTATTAATATTAATTTTTTAATAAAAAAATGTCAGTTTGTGTTTGGCATATTAATGCTGCAAACAGCCATAAACCTTATAACAATTGCATGTAATATATTCTTTTACATTGGGGTGAATGAAGTGGCAATCTGCCTTTATGTGCAAATGTTAGTTTTACTAAAG
This sequence comes from Metroxylon sagu, assembly GCA_017589505.3. Lineage (NCBI taxonomy): Eukaryota > Viridiplantae > Streptophyta > Magnoliopsida > Arecales > Arecaceae > Metroxylon > Metroxylon sagu. The sequence goes on along the minus strand of JACVBY030000190.1, from coordinate 90,305 downwards.
GTTACCATTTTTGTAAAATAGAATATAATACTAGCTTTCATATAGTGATCAACCTGGTGGATAATAAGGAGGCCCCATGTGGATAGGATAAACATAGAAGATATGTGTCTATTGACTGTTTTTAGGAGGACTTGACGAAAGAGTGCAATTGATTAGATGAACAAACATGAGAACAGCAACAGCCATAACTGACAAGGTTGTGTACCATAAGAATGAAAGGCCTTGATTTGCTTGTTAGACTAGATGCAAGCCATAGTGATTTAATAGATGCAGCAAATCTTATAATGTGCTGTATAAGATGCACTCGGTTTGATGGCTTGGTATAGAAAGGTTCTATACAGACCAGAAACTCAGGGTTCTAATCCCTGAAATCATATATTTAAATTGGAGGCAGAAATGGTATACATATTGGTGATGCATTGATTGAATGGGAAAGGGCACTGAACGCTCTTTTACATAAATAGTTCTTTATGATTTCCTTAACAAATGTTGTGGGTTTTGTTTGAAAAACAAATTTGTTGTTTGAATTCATCAGCTTTTCTGGTGATCGCCTACTAATAGGCTGTTGTATTTCATCAACAACCTGATGAATGTGTTAATATGGAAGGTGGCTTATTCATATAACGAAAATTGGCAATGGATGATAATGGTTTTACATGGAGTTCCTGAAGTATTTCTGTGGACTTTTAAACAACGTAACTTCGAGGCCAACCACTGAATCTACCAATGAATATTGGTTGGGTGTTTGCCCAATATGTCCATTTACGCTACATGTCCCTTCCTTTATATAATGTGTGTAGTCCTGTATACAATTCTAATCGAGCATCTATCACAGTGCTTTTGGCAGAGATGCCTTAGGATCTCATGTTATTATTTGGGTGGCATCTTATAGAAGTTTTAACTGCATCACAACTTCTGACATACTGCCAATCATTTTCTGATAATTTCAAGCCTTTTTGTTAATGTTTGTTTTGGCATCTAGAGCCGACCCTACCTGCATGGTGTAAGCTTGTTTTATGATTAAGGATAGATATGCATGCAATGAGAAGTTTGTGACTTATGAGGGGAAATATGAGCAGATAGCATGAAAATCAGTCTGTAGGCAGTGATTGAAATGCACTATTTGAATAATTGTAGTACTGGATGAGCTGGGCCCATATCAGAAAATTCTTGCTGTCCTCTTCTCTTGTTTACCCTATATACTTAAGGTTTAATTGCCTCCATTGATAAATGTTTCATTAAGTCTTGAATTTACAAAAAACATTTTTCCGTGCCTTGTATATCACAGGCTGGTGCTTCGTTGGAGTCACTGGCTAAAGGTGCAGTGCGCTTTTCCCGTCGATTTACTCTTCGAGAACTACAAGATCGTTGGTCTTCACTCCTATATGATTCAGATATCTCTGCTGAGGCATCTGCTCGTATTATTGAATTCGAGATTGGACTTTCTATATCCAATCCACCCAAAGCTAACCGAACTTGCACTTCCAAAGGAAAAGATTCTTCATGTGGGAAACGAAAAGGGGACAGCGTACGAAGCCATTACTATGCCAAACGAAAGAGAGTTTTCCATGAACCTTGTAGTTCTGCTAATCTGGGTTACCTTGTGCCTTACGATCCATGCATCACTGCTGGAAATAGTTATGGTTGTGGTGACCAGTTAGAACCTCAGAGTCAGCATCCAGTTAATAATATTGCCTTAGGGGCACATTTCTTAAATTGTTATGGACACCAGGAAACTGGCTATCATAATGGACAACGTGATTTCTCTGATATGCTGGGGGTTGATTCTGCTGTTGCCTGTGGTAATATTGCTCACCGTGCATTTCATACGGAGCGTGGGAACTCAGTTGAAGATAAACTTCCAAATCACGTAGCCGATGGGGACCGCTTATATGGATACACAGAAAATATTTCTTCTGTGTCAATCAATAAAGCGGGAGAAAATAATTCAAATCGGTCCCTTGGACATGACAGCGTACAGAAAGATCATCCACAGATCCTTAGAGAGGATCTTACTTCTTTAAAAGCCTGCCGAAATGCACAAGAAACTAAGCCACTGCAACCATTGTCAACAAGCCACCTGTATGAAAATGGAGATATAGAAGCAAAGCCTTTTCATCTCCAGTATGATGGTAATGAAGATGGTTTTGGAGGAAACAATAGCATAAATTCGCAAGTTCCAGAATGTGGGGATTCATTCCATCAACTTGGTTGTTCATCTCCAGCCCCTGGCCTGCCTGTCTGGGGAACGATTCAGAACATATCTGCACCGACCATACCAGTGGATATGCACTTTGAAGAAAAAGAACGTGAGATGCGTACTGTTAATCATAATAAGAGCATGGATATGCCAGGATGTGATGGTATCACCTTGGAACCCAAGTCAAATGATGTGATGTCTGACGCTGGCTTAGATAACACAGGAATAATCTCAGAAAGTGACTTCATGGATTTTTCTAACATAAATTTCGCTGATGATGAGCTCCTTTTCATTGGTGTGGATGAGAAAGATATTGCAAATAATTCCTGCCTAAATGGTCTAGGCTCCATTTTGTTGAATTCTCCTAGTGATACACATCAAGAAGATGTCCCCAGCTCAAGTGATCCCAAAGCAACGGAGGTTTTGGACTCATGCATCATAATTCCTGAAGGGGCATGTTCTGATGGGACCAATGATAATGGTGATCAGATAAGTTCTGGCCATGGTCATGATCATGATTTGTGTGTCTCAGAAGTTAATCTGCCATCATCTTCTTTGAAAGAATCTCATATTATTGACCCTCTCGAAGGTTTTGTAATCTGTGCGGTGAACACAGAGGATCCTGAAATCCCATGCAATGATGATGTCTGTCTACCCACTCTAGGGCTTCCACAAGTTCATATGTCCATACGGGAGCATACTTCTAGGGAACAAAGTGGTCCAATTTCCTCCTCTATCAGGATGTTATCCAATGATGAGAAGTATACCATAAAAGACTTAACCACGGTAAAGGAGGAACAAGCGGGAATTGCACAACCTCTTCAATCCTCCATGAAGTCATCCACAACACTAAAAGGAGGCATGGCGCTCTCAACTGATGGATGCATAGTAGAAGCTGAGTCCTATAAATGTAATTCCATTGCTGGAGTCTCCAGACTTTCAGGTATTGCTGTTGATGACCCAAATTTATGCACATCAGCAACTGTTGCCTTACCATCAGTTCCAGTTGCTGCCTTGAAGGAAGAAAGTACAGCTCAAGATGGCAAGTTCAATACTTCTGTCAATTCTTTTATTGAAAAGCCAGTACTAGCATCTGATCATTCTAAACTCTATTCCTTAACCATAGCTGATGGTTGTAAAGAGGAAGCGGATATACAAGCTACACAATGGAATTTTGTGCCACCGCATGTAGAATCTGTTTCTGCAGAGTTGGGTCATTTGGATCCAGTGGCAAGTATGTCTACTTCAGATCAAGAAGAGCAAGTTTCTGACAGTGAAAATGAAGTACCTAGCTTTTCTGACATTGAGGCTATGGTAAAAGTCTCTGGCCTTCTCTGTGGTTAAATAAATTAATGCTTTTATGTAGGGTCCATTTCTGATGATTTAGTATTCCACGTGTGCAATGCTGATACGAACATTTTATTTATTCACACATTTTTGTAGATACTTGACATGGACTTAGGTCCTTACGATCAGGATTCCAGCCTCTTCACCAGGGAAGGTTTGTGGCATTTTTGAACGTTAACCCTTTTTTTTTTATTGTATGTGATGCATGTGCGTGTGAGCAACACAATGTGGAAGCAAATATGCATTTACATTTTCATAAATGTACTGCAAATATGGAAAGAGAGAGGGAGAGTGAGGGGAGAAGGGGGGAGGGCAGGTAGAGAGAGAAAGATTGAAAAATAATATTTGAATTTTGAAGGTCTACACATGATTTTTTTATTGTACCTGCGCACACTCACTAGTCACAACCAGGGAGTGCTTAGACCAATTTGAATGAGCAAGCTGTGTATGGAAACTACAGCAGACCGATTACATATATATGCAACGAAAGATATACATAGGTTAAGTTGGATGACACTCCTGTGTAAAGAAAGAGAACCAAGTAGGGAGATTTTTATGTGGATGCATGAAAACATTTTTGATGGAATCTATAGCTTGTGATTGGCAGACAAATTAATTGCAAAAGCAAGAAAGAACAAGAAGATCTGAAAATATATAATAATCTAGAAAAAGAAAAAGCACAATATCAAATGGAACAAATATGCACCAAAAAGAATTCAAATATAAAACTAAAAATATGTTAACATTAGAAAGTTGAGAACATTCAATGGATAATTGTGATTCATTTTATCATAGCTTGAGGTCCTGTCATGCTGCATGTGCTAGACATGAGCCTGCCATGTTGTGGGACAGGAAACTCGATTGAGTTGGGGAAGCTTCTTTTATATTTGAACCCATGGGGTGGCCTAGGGCTGGATGCCTAGCTAAGGTTGTGGGGAGGTGAGGTAAGCCTTGGTTGCTCTACCTGACTGTGGCATGGTTGCAGGAGCCTTGCAGGTAAGGCTGCAAATGGGTCGGGTAGACCCATGAAGTGGCTCAGTGCCGACTCGATTAGACTCGACCCAACCTGTATTTTGAAATAAAATCTGTGGGTTGGGTCTAGTTTGAAGATTGAAGCCGATTTAAATTCTGGATTGGGTCTGGGCCTTGTATTTTTTGACCCAACCCAACTTGGACCCAATTCGGCCCGATTATAAACATTAATTATATAAATATTATTTTCGTTTACTTTAATTATCCTATCAATTCATTGAATGAACTTTCATTTAAACTAATCCTCCTTTTTATCTTAACAACTAAATCTCTTCTCATCTTTTTTCACTTCATTATATTAAAATATTTATATTTTATTATTTATTTTGGTGGATTCTTATTTATAATATCTTTAAGTATATCAATAAATATTTTAAATACTATAATTTATAAATTTAAGAATAATCATTTACTTCAATAGAATTAAAAGTTTTTGAATAAAAACTTAAGTTTAAGTTAGCTTTTTTTAATCTTATTTAATTTTTTTATGGATCTATATTTGATTATCAATTATTAAATTTTAGACTCAAATGCAAATGTGACTCGATTCAATCCCATCCCGTTCCTCAACATTTTGTGTTGGACCAAGATTATATTTGACTCCGAATAGACTTGAATGACCCGTTGGGTTTAAATTTCTTTTCATAGATTCGACCTGACTCGACTTGATCGGTAAATAGATCGAGTTTGGGTCTAAAATCATGATCCAAATATAGAACTGTGTAGGATCGAGATCCAGCATGACCTGACTTTGGCCAACTTGTTTGCACCCTACTTGCAGAGCATGCTTTAAGGCTTGGTGATGAATTGCCAAAAAATATGTTGAAAACACGAGGATGTCATGAATTTTGAAGGCTTTGGACCATCAATAGGCTCAACTGCCCCAAGCCCATAGGAGGCATGTTCCTGTCCAGACATTCTCATGTAGAGGGGTTTTTTGTTCTACCCTATGCATGTTTAGATCATGTACAAGTGATAGGCCATGGTTAGGCAAGGAGGTGTTAGAATTGTTAAAAAAATGTATTAAGATGGGAAGAAATCTGATAGGATGCATGTGAAAGATGTACATAATAGATGAATTTTAAATTAGAACAATTTATGTCTTTTATTTCAAAGGAAGGAAATAAATTAGCTTCCCAGTTGGTTGGAATATGAGAGAGTGAGATGTGTTTGAGACAGATTTTGAATCTGAACCATTTAGGATTTGGTGCTTTTAAAAAAGAAATATATTTTCTAGCAGGATTTTTTTTAATTTTATCTCATTGGATTTGCTAAGGATATGAGTTGGAATATAGGGTATTCTGGGAGAAAAAATTAGCAACATGTTGGTAGAATTATTCTTAAAATTTAAAACTACCTTAGTATTAATTTGCTCACAAGGTGAACAATAAATGAAATGGTTTAAGCATATGGAAATTTTTACGTTGGCTAAAAACCTAAAATGAAATAAATACTTTAGAATGTTAATAGGATGACAGCTAATTGTATTTGTCAATTAAAATGACAAAAAATGGAATTGTTTGGGTGTTTACTTTTTATCAAGTATTGTGTATAAGAGGTTTATGTCTTATTCTTTACATTTTCCTGCAGTGTATGTAACCTTATGAATTTGTTTTTGTGTTTTTATATGCATGTGCTCATGTGTGACTGCATACAATATCATAGTGACATGCTGTGCTGTGCTTGCCTTATTATCCCTACTGTTTTAATGATCAGTGTCAAGATATCAGTCTGTGGGTAGCAAGAAGGCCATCATGAGGTTGGAGCAAGGTGCCCGCTCTTTTATGAATAGAACAATCTTATGTCATGGAGCTTTTGCAGTTTTTTATGGCCGTCGTATGAAGTATTTCATAAAAAGTCCTGAGGTATTTACTCAAGGAGGCATTTTAATTGTCATGGATTCTGCTTTTACAGCTTTTTGATTTTAATAGTATAATGAAGTGTTTAATTCTTCTGAATACCTAAATGGCTTCACTTAGGGCTGTCTGAATGTGCAGCCACCGCATAGAAAAACATCTGCCTTATGGGTGGGATGTGTAACATGAAGCTTTTTGTTCATGTAAGGAGGAGTTATAGAAAATAAGAAGTAATAGAAATCAAAGAATCAAAGATGCTGTTGGTTGTGCAATTTGAAGATATCTAGGATACTGTAGTTGATCCAAAAGGAGACTTTTATGTCCCAACAACTTTGGATTGCTGTTTCTACTTGCCCCTGGGCCTCCTCTTCTTGGTTAATAGAGAGGCTTCAAGTAAAGTTTTTGACCCGTATACAAGAAATGATATCAATATGATAGTCAGTATTCAGACCATATCTGAGTGGTTGAACTTTTGATCTTGGAGAATCGAGCTTCCATACTGCATCTTGTTCAGTTTTACTCTCTTCAGGATTGATCACATCCTTGCCTTGTTTTGGGTTCCATTTTGTCAATTAGTTCTTCTTTTTGAGAATGTTTAAGAAGTTTTGTCTTCAATAAGATTAAAGTAAGGTGAAATAAGTTCTAGGCAATCATGGTATGCCACTGAGACTTCAAGGTATATATTTACAAAACAGTAATAGGATTGAATCTATTGAATGGATCAGGTTGTTGGTTAAAGAGGCAGGCTTATCTGCATAACTTAGCAATTATGATGGTGTTGATATAAAAGGTTGGTAGGACTAGGATGGTTAGTGATAGAAATGGGCTCTTTATAAGAAGGTTCAGGTTGGCATCTGTAGTGGATGAGAAAGCGAGGGCTAACTGTTAGTAGATGCTGGGCATGTGGAGCTGTACCAGAGAGAGTGCCACCAAGAAGCAGGTTTAGATACTGGCTATAGCTTGGAATAGAGTAGACAAAAAAACTTAAGGGGACATACCAAATGATTCGAAGACTCCTTTTCTTAGAACAGAGTAGACAAAAGAAAACTTCAGTGAAAGCTTATATATTGAGTGTTAGTTGAGAATTTCATTTCATTTATTGTCTTGCTACCTTTTGTTTCATGAAATGAGTATTATCTAAAAAACTGTGGGTTTTTTGTTGTTGGCATATTTAAGGAATTGCTATCAATGCTATCCGACATGATTTTTTCCAGTAGAAAATCTAATATAATATAGTAAATCTGAAAAGGTTTACTCTATTGTTGCCATTGGTATGCCTAAATTAAATAGCATTTAATCTAGCAAGTTTTTCTCACATGAAATGATATTCCTTCCAAAAGTTTTTCTACGATTCTAATTGGTGTAGTGGTACGACACCATGCTTTTATAGTGTTGACCATGGTTCGATTAATTAAATGTGCACATTCAGCCTTTTCTTCATCAACTCTTTTTTCATTTTTTTCACTTTCATTTTATAATTTAAATTTTTTTGCTTTCATTTTATAACGAGTAATAATTTTTCTTTTTTATTTCAACTTAAGTTTAGATTTTTTTTCCTTTTTTTTATTTTTTGTTTTCATTTTATAATGAACATTTGCCTTTTTTTTTCATTTTTTTATTTGTATTCTATAACGAGTCATAGGTTTTTTTTTTAATCTCAACTCATGTTTGGCACTTTTTTTTCTTTTTTTTTTTCTTTCATTTATAAAAAGCAAACCCCTAGAATCAAGATTTTTCTTCCACTTGATAAATAAGGAAGACCAGTCTATGCTTAGAAAAAATAGAACTTACCTGATCCAGCCTAAGAATTTATATTATATTTTTTTTGTATATTTATAATATATATTTATATATTATTAAATACATATATTTAATATTTAAATAATATTTAAATATTGAATTATATTTCATTATCTGAAAATAAAAATAATAGTATAGAAAAAGATGATAAATAAATGGTAGAAAATGAAATGATTTGAAAATTAACTCCTTTTCCTTTATACCATGTGAAATTAAAACGTTAGCTAAGGAGAACATTATAATGAAAATCTTTCTTAGGCTTATGATAGCAATTTTTGTAATAATTGCATCTTTATTACAAAGAATTTTATTTCATTTTGATTATATTTTTATTCTTTTTTAAAAGACTTAAAAATATTTCATTTATTTCTTAATCTACATTTTCAAATCAATTAATTTTTTTTTAAATTTAAAAATAATTTAATCTAATGCATATATTCTCTTTATCTTATCTTTAATTTTTAATTTTAAAATAAAAAATATAATTTAAATTTAATAATATAAAATTTTAAAAATATAAATTTATTTTTTTATTTTATTAATCATACTAGTGCCCATGAATATTATTTAATTATGAGTCAAAACATTATCCAAGGAGAACAATATAGTGAGAAGCTTCTTTAGGATTATAGTAGCAATTTTCATATTAATCATGCTTTTATCGCAAAGAATTTTATTTTATTTCAATTATATTTTTTATTTTTTAAAAAACTCAAAAAAGTTTCATCTATTTTTTAGTCCATGGTTTTAAATCAATTAATTTTTTTCTGAAATTTAAAAATAATTTAATCTAATACATATATTTTGTTTATCTTATCTTTAATTTGAAATTTAGAAATTTAAATTTTTTACAATTTAAATTTAATAATATAAATTTAAAATATATATATTTTTATTTATTAATCATACCTGCACCCGTGCGTCGCATGGGTATATGCCTAGTTGTTGTTAAAGTTGTATAAAGTTCATTTATAATCCACATAATTAGTTTATTCACACTTTTGTCATTGCTCATCTTCTTCTTTTGTAAACATGAAGGTGTCACTTGGAAGAGCTACAGAAGATGTCAAAGTTGACATAGACTTGGGAAGAGAAGGACATGCTAATAAAATATCTCGACGCCAGGTGACTATTGTTTCTCTACTGTTAACTGAACACAAGTTATTAAGAAAAATACAAGATTAGTTAGAAGATAATTTAAGTTGCATGTCTATTGCTGAAGTTCATTTTTTTTTGGCTCATTTTAACTTCAACTTACTAAAATATATTATCACTCACTATAGTAGAACTGGTTCTTATCTCCTTACACAGGCAATTATTAAGATGGATGATGATGGATCATTTCTGTTGAAGAATACTGGCAAGTGTTCAATCTTTGTCAACAGCAAGGAAGTAGCTGCTAAAAAGCGTATAAATCTAAGTTCAGGTTCTTTGATTGAGGTATGAGGATGGTTATTGTTTGCAACATTTAAATGGTTATATTTGTTTTGCAACTTGCTAACTGTCAGTCTTTTCATTCATATAAATGATGATATTGGATATAACCATGGATTTATTTATTTTCTTACAATAATTTTGCCATTGTTTGCACGCATATATATGGAGTTTGCATGTATTACTTTTAGAGCGATGCCAAAATCCTAATCCCATCTATATGAAGCTGACTTTACAAATACAAACTACATTAAAATCCATCAAAACTTTACGATTTCTATGGCCATCTGCATTGATGCTGAATTTGTTTCATGCATCTACATTTTTCTTGCATTTATCTTTGAAATCAAGCACTTAGGCAATGTCCCCTGGTTTTCCTTTATCTGGGAAAGTCATCTAGATGAAGATATAAGAAGGCAAGGTGGTTTGATATAAGGAAAATACATTCATCTCCAAGGCACAAATCTTACATACATACACAGCACTATCCTCTCAAGCTGTATCGGATGGTACTTCACCAAGGCTTTTGTTTTTTGGCTGGGTGTGTCAATAAGCATATCTCATACATATTTGTCATATGGAGTTGTCTTGACCAATGAATTCAAGATACTTCTCTCTCTCTCTCTCTCTCTTTTTAATGGTTTTTTGCGCTTTGATGTTTTAATTGGTGACGGGCATCCAGAAGCATTCACACGTCCATTGGTATGAAATGTTAGGTCGGTAACTATCTAATAAGTAGCATTGCACTGTTTTTGCAGATCAGGGACATGAGGTTCATTTTTGAGGTGAATCAGAAAGCAGTGAGACGATATTTGACTACGAGAGCGAGCAGCCAAAAACAGAAGGCTACAAGATTTGAATGGACTCCAGGCCAGAACCCATGAATGCATGTAGGAGGATGGCGACTTCGTTGTAGCATCCCACTGTTTAAATCATGCATTTTATCTTTGAGCAGAGGGGCATAGCATTTAGATTATGCCCATGCTATGCATGTAGTTGCATTTAAATAAAAGTTTCCCTTTGAGATATATGCCCCTTTCGTATGCAGAGACTTGCTTAAATTTCTCTTAATAAATACTGTACAGTATGACCTGAAGCTCAGCCATTGACAAGGGGCTGACGTTGTGGTTCGAATTACTTTTCTTTTCCTCGCTTTTATTTACCCCCCGCTTTTTGGTAAACATTATAGTTTCCTTTCAAACTGACTTCAATCTATAAATCTATTCAGGGTCTGTGATCCAATCTAGGTTACGTCGGACATTTGAAATAAGATGTGGACGACGAACTGCTGTGAGAGTAATCTTCCTTGGGAGAATCTAATGGTATCAAAATTTTTTATTGTAGAAATCAGAGTCTTGATCTGTTAGTGGCACCGTATCAACGATATGGCATATATTTTATGGGCCATACTTGACAGCACAAGAAAATGTTTACCTTAGACCAAAAGAAAATGTTTACCTCACATATTTTAATCTTATTTTTGTTAACTAAATTTTTTTAATCTTCATCTTTGATTGATTTAATCTGAGTTTTGTTTCTAATATTTTTTTCTTAGTCTTATAATCTTTTGCATATATATATATATATAGTTTGGTTACATTCAAATGTAGTAAAGTTTAGGATTTTTCATTCTTTTTATCTTTAGAATTTATGAACGGTGTGAATTCAAGAATGAAGGAGGTGATTGAATTCAAGTTTAACTTTAGCTCTCTTTCTCTATATATTTCGGCTATACTCATGTATAGTTAAGTCGTAGATCCGATCATTCTTTTTATTATTGGATCCACATGAATTTCAAAGCTATTTAACCTCTTTCATCCGAATTCGTAAGACTTGGCTGCACTTGAATGTAGCCAAATTTAGCTATATATATATACTACATTAATTTTGTAGCCATCTAATTTTTTTTCATTTGGATTCGTGATTCATATGGATTTAAGGATAGAAAGGACGACATGATTTGGACTTGGCTATATGTGAATGTAACCAAGTCCAGCTCTTTGTTTCTCTCTTTCTATCTCTCTTTAGATGTATATATCAATATTTAGTTTTTAACTCAAAATATAATTCTTTACGCACTTTAAAATTTTGTCTCGTATTTCTTTCTTAACTTCCTTCTGGTTATATTATAGTTTCCAAACACTTATTTATTCTTATACAAGAATAATTTTTTTATAGCAATCTCTCTTGATCTTAACTATCAACTAAAGTTTGAAATTCTACTCAAAAGTATTTTTCTAGAAAATTCTAGGCCAAGTAGAAATACCCAATTTTATGATTTGAGAACATTAATTTAATTATTTTTCACAACCAAGCATTAGATATTACAAATTACAAACTTCAAAATTCATTACGTAAGCAAAATCATAAAGAATCATGATTTTGAGATATACCCAAATGCTTGCCAGACTTTGGAGCTTGTGCTTCACTTCATTCGTTTATCAGAAAATTATCTGTCAATCTCATCTGTCTGAAATGTCCTGCATAGTCCATCCATGTCATCATCAATGTAATATGTGTATATGGATATGAGAGGAAAAAAAAAAAAAAAACCAACAAAAGAAACATGGATAGGGTAGTGGATATGGATGAGGCCTTTTTAGTCTAGCTCAAGTGGTGCTGCAAATGACAAGCTTGACCCCTCTTAAATTGCACAGAACTTATAATTGCGGAACTTTGATGGGTCCCCAGCCATGCAACAATAATCAATTCATATCAAAATGGGGACTTCCAAATATGTTTTGCCCAGCCAAAGCCGAGTCCCACTGCATTGAAGAATGACGAATCCGCTTCAATCAGCAAAAATTTGTTTGAACTCTTGTAATGCTACTAACGTATCTATCGATTCAATTAATTTATTAATAAATTAAAATTATATAACTTAAAAATTTAAATTGAAATTAATGGATAATAAGTGAACTTAAGTTATAAGCACATATTTCCATTCAATATGAAACTATTTTTGAAGCGTTATAATTCTTTCTTCTTATAATGCGATATTTTCGTTGCATGTTACAAGCTGACCAGAATATACCTATGAGGTGAGTCGTTGGTGCTATAAGGATGGCTCGACGCTATGGTGAAACTCTTATTATTTTATGGGTAGTCTTTTTCTCGTATCCATCAACTTTCGCATATTCGGATCAGTTTTGATACCATTTATAATGCTCCAAACCTATTTACTAGTTTAATTAACTCGTTAATGAGTTAAAACTATGTGGCTCAAAAATTCGAATTGAAATTAATGAATAATAAGTAGACTTGAATTACAAGCATATATTCTTATTTAATGTAAAATTATTTTTGAGATGTTAAAACTCCATTTGCATGACAAAGACTTGGACTTAGCATTCAAGATTCAATTGCTTAGTCAATTCTCAAGCTGGTAATCCTTAGGCCTCGAGAATTCATGTAAAAAAATATGGAAGGTAGACAGGAGGCCTCGAGAATTCATGTAAAAAAATATGGAAGGCAGACAGGAAGCGAGTCCAATGTTGGGTAACCTGACGTCCTCCATGGATTCACACAGTATCTTCCTTACAATGGACCAGATGTTAATGGGCCGGTCAAGATGATCTGGACGTTGGTCCCCTCAAAGATTGGAAATCAATTAAGCCGAAAACTATTTGTGTACTAAAGGACAGACCCAGAATAACCCAAGAACAGGGGACCGAGCTCGCATAGGTAGAATGAAATGGCTTTATGCGATAATATTTGTTAAGGATTATCTTTTACCAAGGTAATCGCCATCAAAGATTCATTTGCTTGGAGGTTTTTAATTCCATGCAAAAGGGTTTACGTTAAGATATATATCACTAATAGACCTACCAGCCAATATCTTGGGCTCCCCAACCCCACCCACTAAGGAATGAAGTTTGGCGATTGCCCAACAGATATGGTATGGTCCAGGCTACGTCCTTTTATTCGCTGAGGGTCCCACGAGGAATGAAGTTCGGACGCCTGATTGCCGGGACTCAGATGATGCTCTTCGATGGAACGTGCTTAAAGCGATGGCGACCCGCCAAGAGAGATAAGGCTCCACCTCCCACTTTGCTCTCTCTAACGCCGTTTATTTCCATACAAGATATTACAAAGTACGTACGGGTTAAACAAAAACACAAAAACCAAAAAAAAAAAACAAAAGAAAACTTAATAATTGACATGATCAATCCAAGAATGCCAACAAAAAAAAAATAAAAAATAAAAAAATAAAACCATTATTCATGAGTAAATCTACTAAAATAAAATAAAATAAAATAAAATAATTATTAATTCATAGAATATAATATGTTTTTTTTTTTAAAATTATGAACGTAAAAAAATTGAACCTGATTAGCTTGATATTATGATGCCGTAATTAATAATAATAATTATTTGATATTTAAATTATGCCGATTGATCACTAATACAAGGTTTCTATGTTCCTTATGCCACTTAGTAAGCAATGATAAGCCTTTTATTTTTATCAAAAAAAAAAAAGAAGTAAGAATAGATCTAAATCCCTATGCACTAATTATAATAAAAATATTAGTGATTATATTTTTTAAAAAAATACAGGCTACTACTCATTCAATCAAAATTTTAAGTTTCATAAAATTTATTTTGGATTGAAATTATGGTTAGGATAATGATTATTGTTAAATAGTATAATAAAAAATGATATAAAAAAAATATAAAACAATAGTTTCATTTGTTTTCCTCTCTCTTTTTAAACAAATACTATACCAAAAATCTTATTTTTAAAAATATTTTTTTATTTTTTATCAAAAATTTAATAATATCAGTATTAGCAAATCATAAATTTTGAGGAAGATGCTTATTTCTTAGCAACTATTATGTAGATCATAATCTTGCAAGAGGTCTATTTAGACATAATAAGTAACTAGTATTATAATAGTTTTAATTGTTTATATAATTAAAAAATATAATATATATATATATATATATATATTAATTATTATTTTACTAATCATATAAAATTGAGTTAACCCTCATTTCCCATATTTTTCAAAATAAATGTATTTTTTGAACGGCCGTTATAAGCCGTTAACAGCGGCGCAGACCGTAACGAACGTTTGGGGAAGAAGCTCACTTCGAAATCGAAGGAAACCAGAGCCTGCTCTGAGTCCGGCTCCTCTCATCCGGCATTCCTTCCCCACCTTGTGATGTCTCTCACTCCCATGCCCTCCTTAAAGAGCTCCGTCGGAAGCAAGAGCGGCGACCTCCACCTCGCCGCCGGCGGCACGGCGGAGGACGGCTTCTACTACTTCCTTGACGAGCGCTCCAGGGCCCTCCGCTCCTCCTGGATCAGCCGCCTCCGCCTGCCTCCCCTCCCGCTCCGCCCCGCCGGTCGTCCTCCTTCTCCACCGCCGGCGGCGGCACCGGCCGACTCGCCCTGCACCACCCCCTCCACCGGCGGCGGAGGCCTCGGCCACAAGCACACCGTCTCCACCAACGAGTCCCGCACCCCGACCTCCATTTCCCGTCTCAATTCCTGCGTCGTCGTCCGCCGCTACCTCAATTTCTTCACTGAGAAGCCGCCGCCGACCCTGCCTCTGGCCCACGTCGTCACCGGGTTCGGCCCGTACCAGGTCAGGACCGGGAGGGCTCTCTCTCGACGAGCCGAGGGGAATCCCCCCTCCGATTGCGGTGAAAGGGAGGCTCTTGGAAAACGGGATTACGGAAAAGATGGCAACTTTCCTTTGTTCCAGAGGATGGCTCGTCTAGGGCAAGACCGAAGAGGAGGAGAGGTGCACGAGGAACGGAGAGAGATTGGATTTTATGAAGGATGGCATCAAAAATCTTGGAATTGTGAGGAGAATTTGGATCGGAATAATGCATCGCTCCTTTCGCAGCGGAGGGTGCCTGATGGCCGGAACGGGGTTCACCTTTCACCATTCTTTCAGTTTCGACCTCCTCTGGATTCTGGCTACTTGGATGATAGCAGGGCTGGTGGCTGTGGAGAGATGGCCAGAGACAAAGGCCTATTTGGTCCTCCGGCAGGAGAGCTAAATGCCAAGTTTGTAGACGCTGGCCCTACTTCTTCCTCCCAAAAATTGAGTCATATGATGCCTGAAAGTAATGCAAACATTTGTTCTCCGTTGACGAGGTCGTACTTCACTCCACGGGATCTGATCAATGAGTGTACATCTCAGAGGGCTTATAAGCAACACTTATCCGTCGATCCGTGGCATGCTAGTTCTTCTGTCCAACATGCAGCAAGAAGCAGAGGTGAGTCCTCAAATTGCTAGGGAGATTCATTATGCTCTTTGTGATCTAGTAATGGAATTTACACAGTACACAGTTCAGTATGGTTTATTAAAATTGCTACTTTTCTTTGCAGGTGTTGCTTATCATGATGACACTGCTCCAAGTCGGACATTTTGTGTATGTAAACCTATCATTCACTCTAATCATACTATCTACTGCTGCTACAGAATACGAATATATCATGCATCATTGTCTTGCTTGCCTAAACTTTGTTGTTGGTCTTTCTACTTCAAGATATATTAAAGCTCAGGTCAGCTGATTATGGTAAATTGATAATCAGCATTCTACTACCTCAATCGTACTTGGCATTTAGTGTTCCAAGAGATGAATGTGAATGAAATGACTTATTGGTCATGAGCTCATTCGAATTGCTTCCTCCACGAGATCCATAGGACTTCATCCTAAGTCTTATTGTAATTGCTAAGGGGTTTGACTCCATCTTCATTGTGGTGGATAGATTCTCTAAGATGGCACAATTTTTTCCCCTTGCCCTAAGATACTTGGTGCAGTGGATATTACTTGCATCTTATTTAGATATGTTAGATTCTAAGAGATTCTGTCTACCCTTGGTTTTGAGGTGGTTAAGCTCATAAGTCATTAAGTTATGCAAGAAGATGAGCGGTAAGCTGCAATTCTCAAATGAGCATTGCCCCAGATGACAGGAGTCGCATAGGAGTTTCAGAAACATGTTTTTCAATGCATCATAGAAGATTGTGTGGGCATGTGAGATATAATTTTACCACATATAGGATTTGCATTGAACTGAGGGGTCAGTTGAACCATTGCAAAGATTCCCTTTGAAGTTGATTATGGTCTCAAGACATAACATATGCTGAATGTTTTTTGAATACCACATGATGCCAAGCCTAGTGCTGCGTTGCCTGGATAGTTCAGTTCTTTTTGAATTCTGGAATGCCTATATTTGTGGACATGAAACAACTTTTGCGGCACTCTAGAAATGGAGTGTCTGGTTTACGCTGGCTTAAGCCAGCTAGTACCATCCATAATTGTCATGACTTTTTGGAATTTCTTGCGAGAAAAGGGCAACTGTTGATGTTTGGCTTCTCAACTATTTTATTGCTTAAAAATTTATCGATCTAAGGTGTTTAAACTTTTCCAGTCAAGTGTTACACATATTTCTTCCTTTTCTTTAATGTAATTATGATGTGAATATTCAAGTTCTATGATAATAAGTGCTACGTCCTAGTCCACTTAATCTAGTCTTCAGCAGATTCCGGAATTTTTTTATATTTTTATGTTCACATGTTGTATTGTATGGAAGTGTACTACATCTTATTTTTAGAGATTGAAGTGTCAGACACGTATTAGCTATGATGGCATCTTGATCACATAGGGAAACCACCAAGTTCAATCAGCATGAGTGTCTGCATCATCTCTACAAACATAAAAGGGCTAGAAATTTTAGAAAAGTAACTTGGTGGTGATACATCTTACCAAGCAACTGAATAAGATTGATTCTTGCAAGATTGTATGGATCTTAAGGGCATCTTCCAAATGAATGAATAAATCTTCTTATAATTGGGAAGCATGACTAAAACTACTTTAGAAGAGACAACCGATAGAAATGATGCCTTATCAGGTGATCATTGAAACCACAAATGTCAGAACATGGGTTATTGAAAGAGGAGCTGAACTTAGACCTAGAGTTTTTTTTTATCAGACTTTCTCAGAGTCAAGTTCTCAGCAAAATAAGGTCTATCAATGTGGGAGATTTTATGACAAGGTCAGTTTGTTGGAAATACTATAACTTGAGAGCTATGCTGTCAGTGGGATTTCTGTTGTTAAGAATTCCATCCTGCAGATCTCTAGTCATTCTTTTTCAGTACTGTGTTGCCACCATAGATTAGTCTTCGCTGTTAGTTAAATTCCCTAACCAACCTGCTTAGCTACAAGTAAACTTCGTCAGCTAGCCATCATATTGCCATCATTTACTTTCAGTCTCCCACTTCCTATTTTTTTGTTGTTCAAGTCACCACTTCAACGGATAACCCAGCCATCAGCATCATATCTTAAAGCTTGTTGCATTAGTTGGAACCCACCAAGTATGTCTGAATGGACAGCGTGGTGCAAAAGTTTGATTTTCATCAGTTTTACTTGAGCCAATTGACTTTCACCTCCAATAATTTTGGGAATCTCGGTTCCAATATGGGTCAAAATGCTAAGACAATGTAGAAAATAACTCAGGAAGATATATTAGACATCATTATAGAGTATATTGCATTGTCTGTAACTCTTCGATGTATAATTCTTACATGTGATGCCCTTTTTTTTTTCTGCAATTTTCCCAAAAAAAGGTTAAAAATTTATGCTTCACATCATCTAGTAGTTTGGTGTGTTGTTCCTTTCTTTTATAACAAATTAACATGACATTCTATATGTCTATGAAACTTTTGCATAATTATTGCATGTCTGAGCTCAAATCTGGTGAAGTTCCGCTCTAAGGGTTCCATCTACTTAAGAAAGCTATCTTCTTCTCTCTTTCGTTGATCTTGAGACCTTGGAAAAATTTAACGTATCTCCCGAATCTATTGGAATTAAATGTCCAAATGCCTTCAAGAACTTGATCTCAAGGATATGCTTATTGAAAGATGAATATGTTGCCCAGGAATGATTCTGCCCTTTTTTTAATTTAAATGGATGAGGACATTACTCCAAAATAAACATTAAAAATAAAGAATAGACTAAATGAGAGAAAAAGGATGATATGAAGTTACCAGTCCTCCTGTGGTTCACTTTAAGCTTTAGTTAGTTTTAACTAAAATTGGCTGAATCAATTGAAACTGGCTGAAAATTAGATGAGAACTAAGCAGTTTCAAATAAAATTAACTTAATATGCTGAAGTTGTCAAAACAAAATTAACTAAGCAGAAAAAATGTTCCATTTTGGAAGAAAGCTTAGAGTTTGATGATTCTTAGCTGATGTCATGTTAGTTCTTCAATGCTGCACGAGGTCACCTGCTAATTAATATACCTCGTCATTGGCATTGCACCTTATTTTCTGACTCTTGAGCTGCACTTGTTGTGCTTGTGACCCTCCCTTTGTGATCACACTTCTTTATAAATGCTACAACTTACTGTCAAACTGATTGCTTGGGTCTTTACTTATTCAGTCATGCTCATACATTGGCTATTATGCTACCATAATTGCAATTTGACCTTCATTCTTTGACAAGCTCTTCTTGTGTGTATATTTTTGGGGTGGATTGGGAAGATGGGGTTATGCGTTGGAAAGATGTTATAGCTTATGATTATTCATCTGTGTCACAACAAGCATGTCCGTAATGCATTGTATTATGATTTACATGGATCTGGATGTTGACTGTATGTGTCCATATACCACATTCCCTAATGCCATAACATGCTTCTTGGTCTGGAGTCTCATAAAGTTATATATTTGGCCACTTGCTGTGTTGGAACCCTGCTCTTTCTCCAATGGTTGCTCCTTCAGTTTTGTTCATACCATATTTATACTAGGACATTCATGATGACTTTTAACTCTCTCAAGAATATTGTCTAATTATTAAAAGAAAAAAAAGGGAAGGTTCTCTACCTACAATCTGCTTTGTTATGAATCACTATCATAGATCAGATGATGACTTTTTTAAAAAAATTATTTAATGATTACCTATACATAGGTAATGTCTTTAAACATTTGAAATTTTGTTTCCACTTTGGATGTTCCAGATACAGGCATAAATCATTGCTCAAAGATGTCCTGCAACACAGTTCAACCATAGGGCATAACCATATGTGTCTTTTGTGCCCACACACATGCATATGTATGCATATGAAACAACTTTATCATTGAAAACACAGATTTCATGAGAGTTGAAGCAAGAAGAAAACAGGCCCTTTATCATTTTTCAGATTTATAAGTTTTGCCATATTCCTTGGTGAGTTTAATTTTGTTCTAGCATTTCCTCATTAATTTACAAGCATCAAGATACAGATCAAACTCGTGGCAGATTTACTAGGTACCAAGGGCTAAGGTATCACGTACCAATGGTCTGCGGCCGGCCTGACACAGTGTGTGCTGTGCTGAGCTGTACCAGTGTTGGCACTGATGAGCAGATAGCATGCCAATTGTGCCACACGTCTGGTGGCCTGTTGCTGTGTTAGAGTTGCATGCCAATGAGGCAACGACATGGTATGTATCATGTGTGCCTTGCTGTACTGGCTGGCACTTGGACCCATGTTTGGCTACCCAAGTGATAGTGGGGAGCTTTTCAATATGCTTTAAAATTTTTGATAGCTCAACTAGCTTATAAAATGTCATGATTAGTTATCAAATCAGCATTATTTTTAATGCACTTCGAACTAATAATATGATAAATGCTTTCTTATGTTAATTGGTTGCCATGCTGTTGGTGGGTTTTTGTTAATTTGATCCAAGTTTGCCATATACAATGCGTTTTATCCTTGCAGCTAATAGTTTACCATGGTTACCGTCTGTTGCTATCCACTTCCTCTCTGTTTCTTGCAGGGGCCTCATGTCTTGCATCACAATATGACACCATGCTGCCTTGAAAGACATGCTCCTGCTTGCACGAATGAGCCAGAAGAACCTTTTTCATTCTGGAACATGGGGAGACTTAAGAGGAAGAACACCGTTTCCTCTGTTTCTCCAACAATTGCTCTGACTAGCAGTCTTAGCAAGAAACCAAATCCAAATGTAGATGACTTTCTTCCTTCAAAGTCCAGGAAGCTGGGAAGCAAAGATTAGAGGCTTGGTATCTAGTCAAATAATCTGCTGAAGTTCAGAAACCACAGGTGGGAAGATGATGTTCTGTGGCTGTCTGGGTAAACATAGTGAAGCAGATGATAAAGTATGATTGAAGAGCTGCACCTTGAGATCATTAAGTTAAGAATGCGGAAGATGACTGCCAACTCATAAGGTTTTGATGACATTTTCACTTCAAGCAACCTGTTCCACCTTAGGAGTTATTTGTTACCTCTCAATCTATATAGGCAGCAGTAGCTGTTGTTTCTAGCGTTGGACAGAAACTTTAACAAAGGTGCTTTTTAATGATTATGTATATTACTGCATCTATTTCAATAATTTCCTTGTAATTTTCGTGCCTAAAAAGAATTCTTGGACCACTGAATGATATATCTATTCTACAGAGTGAGCGGTGACATGTATCTCATTTACATAGTGTCAAAATATTCTACTTTTATATTAGTATAAGTAATCTTTAATCATATATTTTACGAGTGTATTTCAGTATTTCCATATTCATAGAGGAGTGGCCAGCCTTGTAATTTGAGATCAGTAACAATCAGACCTCCACAAGAAAGCATCGTGAGACATCTTTGATTTGATTGGTTGCACAAATGAACGTATTCTTTTTGACTTTAAGAACAAAAGGGAACACAGAGAATTTCTTGAGAGTTACTAATAAAAGGGCAGAAGAAAGAAGACATTGACATAATACAAATACAATGATACAGATAAGACTAAATGAAACAAAAATTAGGCAGGAGATTTATGACCTTGAGCTTAAACTAGATTGTTGATGCAATAATGTGTGGGAAAGATAACCTGGCTGCTAACCATTACCAAATATCTTATAGAAGAGGACCATTGTGGGAGAACTTTAGTATAGACAAGGATCTAACCCATGCAATGCATTAGATCAATCGTTTTTCTGTCATAAAAAAAAAAAATTAAAAAATTAGTAAAAAGCAAAAGGTAGTAGATGAGAAGAAAGAGAATGAAGCAGGAAAGAAGAAAAGGAGAAATTGAGGAAGCATGAAGGGAGAGGACTTCAGGATCTGGAAGAAGAAAAAGATTGAAGATTATTTATACCGGAAGAGGAAAGGGTTTCCAAGGGAGCTAAAATGTACATATATTTAAATTTATTTTTAATAAATATTATCATATGGCAAAAAAAATAATGCTACTGCATGATGAATAATGAAAGGTTCATTGAACATTTATACTCGTCAAGCTAATATGTGCTCTTGCTGGAATGAATAATTTTTATAATATACCATACAGATTTGCAAAAGCAATACGATACAATACAAGGTTTTGGTCAGGTGGCGAAGATGACAAAGATTAATAGCAGTACACTCCATAGGTTGGGAGTTTTTAAATGATCGGTTATGTGTTTGGTTTTTTCTTTGCAAAGGATCTATAGTGAATTGTTACCGCAATTAATGGTAAATGAAAGGTGGCAGGTACTTTTAATATCGTTCAAATTTAATATAGATGAGATTAGCTGTTGGTTGCTGCACCGGGACGTTTAAAGAGTACATCATCCATCGTACTGAGAATTTGTGTTTCGTATTTATAGGCGTTCAGCAGTTATCATTGGAGCAATGGAACTATTGGAGAAGAATTATAGGTTAATTGAATGGTCTGCTGATTAATAAAGGAGGGCAAAGAGATTCCAGCAAGGATATTTTGGTGGATGAGTGTATGAGATTGTTGTTTGACAGATGCTGAGAAGATGTCAAGTAGGAAAGTTGCAGTTGAATGAGAGGAACAACCCTTCCATGTTGAGTGATCGCCTTTACTTGAAGAAGTGGGTGGGTTCCATTGACTTGAAAAGTTTGGAAGCTTGGGCCAACCACGCCTTATTGCTGCACTTTGTCGACAATGGCCTCAAGCCAGTGGATGCTATGGCTGGGCCTATTCGGTGGCTGTCCTGTGTCAATGGAGTCTCTGTCTTTGGCCTGACTAACAACACTCTGGCAAACAAACAGCGATTCAGCCATCTGCTAAACCACCTCTGGAAAAATCACGTAACGTATCTTTAGGTGGTTGTGGTTCTCAACAAGTTTACAGTTGATCTAGATTTAGGTCCATCGTCCTCTCTCACCAGATGCAGAATTCTAATCTACTCAGAAGAAGAGAGTTCTGATTCTGATCTAGACTTCGATTTATTTTTCAGCAATTAGGAAAACCTCTGATGTCAAAAGGGTCTTGAATATATTTTCAGCTACATATCCTTTTCAGCAATCCTGCATCAATCTTTTAGAAGAAACAGCAAGCTTGTATCCACTAAGAGGCATTTTGTTGAAATACCATGAAATGCCAAGACGTCCTCTAGGATGGATGGGTTAGGATTGTTGAAATAACAAGAAGAATTGGAGGGTGATATCCACTTCTATGTAAACCCTACAAGTTTGGCATTTAGATGGGTCAAGAAGTCGTATTTGGTGGGCAAACTTCCACATAAATTTCTCAGTTTCCACATAAATTTCTCAGTTTCCACCCGCCTAGCTCTGTTTTCCATATAAACAAATTATACCAGAAATTATACCATGTGTGGATGGACTTGGTCTGGCAACAATATTGGCAGGGTCCACCAGGGTTGTCTATATTTGGGTCATTTAGTATGGCGTAGAAGATATTTTTGGCTGTCATACAAGAAATAAGGAAGTAATGAAAGCTTTTTCCGCATTGTGTTAAATTAGAACAATAGATTTAAAGATGAAGAAGTTGAAAAAAATAGAACAGCTTTAAAATCCGTATATATCCAAAATAGAAAAGATCATCAGATACTAAAATTTGACTACATCCGAAAGCTTATATATATATATATATATATATATATATATATATATATATATATATATGTATATGTATGTATGTATATATGTATGTATGTATGTATATGTATGTATGTATATCATACAAACAACTATCATTTGTTTGATGGGAAAAAGAGAGAGAGAATAAAAAAAAAAGAAAAAAAAAAAAAGTGATGCATATCTAGAAAGTGGAACATTTTTATTTCACCTTACGTTACTTATTTTATTTTGGGTTGAGAAGCGGTGTAGAATGGGAGTTGCATTAAAACAATTAATATTTGTAGGCAACCAGTGCAACTCCCGAGCATTTGACTAATTAAGTTGGAAAGTTTACATAGTCTATAGGAACAGCTAGGGTAACCATCAAGATATCAGTGTTCATCAGCCCTCACTAAGTCCGTTCATCCTATCGGTTTATTATAAACTCCATTAGCAGCCACGTTTGAAAATTAGGTGCTAGTGGCAGCGCCGTTTGAAGATTAGGTGCTAGTGGTATCCTATTGGAGATGCAATGAAAGGTCCTGCCATCATACTCTAATTTTGTGAATATTCTAATTCTAATAAATAAGGGGGAAAGTTTCAACCTCTCCATTTTCCCGTAACAATAATAATAATAATAATAATAATAAAAAGAAGCAATGTTGTTAGGTCCTGCCATCCTGAATGCACTCTAAAATGCCTTTGTTTTTGAGTGGTTGTCAACTTGTCATGCTCTAACATGCGTTTCACTCTATAGGCGATCCAATTTAAAGGCCATTAAAGGCCATATATGGTGCTTGCTTAGCTTAGCCATCCTCTTCATATTCCGGATTTCTTTCACGTAACTTTGACTCCAGGATGGTTGTCCTTGGAGGACCACTGGGAATAGCAACTCGGTACTTTTTTTACATTATTTAGTAGGCCCACTGCAAAGTCTAACATGAGGCAGGCTGTGCTCACAAGGTGCGAATTCAATGGTGGTGCTTTCACCTATGGTTGGGTGTGAAGATATGGAATCTCCCCTCCTCTAATTGGTACAATATAAACCACGTCTACGATTACATTAGTAGCATGCCAACCTTATTCTTGCACTGATGTTCATCTATCCAACTGTTCCTCTCTCTCTCTCTCTCTCTCTCTCTCTCTGCAACACTTATGAAGCTAGTCATGAGCTGTGTGAGCTTCTGGATGTGAGATGTTCGTGCTATTTAAGTATTTTTGCCCATGGAAACGTCCCTCACAGCTAGTGAAAACTAGCACGAAATTATCAATATGGAGCAAAAAGGAATTATGCCTAAGAAATCAAAGAAAACTACTCTAGGAGCTTCCTTACAGACAGCTGTACCACTTAATTGAGCAAGCTACATAAAATTGAGCGGCATTCATAAAGAAAAGCACCACTAAGTTACTATCTACTTATAACTCAAATTTATTTGCTACTAGTTAACTTTGACTTAAGCTTTTGAACCACATAATTTTAATCCGTTAATGAAATTAATTGGATCAGCAAATGTATTTGAAGCGTTATAAATGCTATCAGAATCGATCCCAATATATGAAAGTTGATGGGCATGAGAAAAAGGCTACCCATAAAACGATGATAGATTTCTGCCACGACATGAAGCCATCCTTACAGCATCAACGATCTGTCTTGATAGTAGATTTTGATTAATTTGTGGCGTGTGACGAAAATGTTATATTATAAGAGAGGAAGATTGTAATATCTGCTTATAATTCAAGTTCTTCTGCTCCTAAATAACTTTCATTTGAGTTTTTTGGTCCATATAATTTTGACCCATTAACAAAGTTATAATGCGACAATTGATGGGGCTAGTTTTTCATCATCCATGACGATATATATTTTGATGTATAATGCTATGATTCAATTACTACCATTTATTAGTTTCTTTTTCTTTTCTACCGTTGAAGTTTCAACATTAGTCTAAACCTCTCTCTCTCTCTCTCTCTCTCTCGAGAGAGAGAGAGAGAGAGAGAGAGAGAGAGAGAGATGCCGACAAGCTGTTTGGACCACTAAATGTCAGCCACGCAAGCATGTCTTGCAGGAGCCTTGCCAGCGGGCACTTCACGTGACTTTAGTCCAGCTTGCCAGTTCCCATTAAAGAAATGGAGTTCCCATGCGTTCAGACTCGAGGAACAGACAAACAAATCTGTCTTTCTCTTGTACCTTGCATGATTCCAAACACATCACTCCTTTCGTTCCTTTTTTTTTTTTTTAATTTTTTTTTTACATTATTTTTATAAAGAAAAGCATCACTAAACTAATATCTGCTTATAACTCAAATTCATTTGTTACTAATTAACTTTCACTTAAGCTTTTAAACCGCATAATTTTGATTTGCTAACGAAGTTAATTGAATTAATAGATGAACTTGAAGCGTTATAAATGGTATTAAAGTCGATCCTAATGTGCGAAAGTTGATGGACATGAGAAAAAGACTAATCATGAAATGATGATAGATTTTCGCCATGATATGAAGCCATCCTTATAGCATCAACGATTTGTTTTGAAAGTAGATTTTGATTAATTTATGGTGTGTGACGAAAACATTATATTATAAGGAAGGAAGATTGTAATACTTACTTATAATTCAAGTTCTTCTGCTACTAATTAATTATTACTTGAATTTTTTGGGCTATATAATTTCAATCCATTAACGAAGTTATAATGCGACAATTGATGGGGCTAGTTTTTCATCATCCATGACATCTTCGGAGCTCATAGAAAACGATATATATTTTGATGTATAATGCTATGATTTGATTACTACCATTTATTAATTTCTTTCTTTTCTACTGTTGAAGTTTCAACGTTAGTCTAAACCTCTCTCTCTCTCTCTCTCTCTCTCTCGATCGAGAGAGAGAGAGAGAGAGAGAGAGAGAGATGCCGACAAGCTGTTTGGACCGTACTAAATGTCAACCACGCAAGCATATCTTGCAGGAGCCTTGCCAGGGGGCACTTCACGTGACTTTAGTCCAGCTTGCCAGTTCCCATTAAAGAAATGGAGTTCCCATGCATTCAGACTCGAGGAACAGACAAAAACAAATCTGCGTCTTTCTCTTGTATCTTGCATGATTCCCAACACATCACCTCTTTCCTTCTTCTTCTTCTTCTTCTTTTTTTTCTTTTTTTTTATTTTTATTTTTTTTTACATTATTTTTTTGCGGTGTAATAGAGGAAGGAAAACCTTCTCCCCAGTACAACCCATCAATAACAAAGCTCCAAAGATAGGGACCGGACAGATACGTGGTCCTTCTCTCCTCTGATCATGGGCGATGTCGGAATCATCTTTGTTTCGTCGCCGTAACAGTGAAAGTTGGAAAGCTTGACCCGTTTCCCTTGCACTCTCATATGGTTCGCACTCCATCGTCTGGAAGACACTCGGCCGCTGCGTTCTGAACCGAGAGAAGGCAGTGGCCCAAGTCTTTCAGATTGCCTTTGCCACTTCCTTTTTTCGAAGAGCTTGCACTTGGGACGGATGAGGCCCGAGAAATGTTATGTTCCACGCGTTGGATGGAGGAAATCATACGGCAAATTGACAGCCAAGTTGCGGGTGCTGCGAAGCCAGTTAAGTCCGACGACTTAGCTGGGAGGTCCACGTCACTGGATTATTTAGATTGAAACAAGGCTGATCAATTGTTTTGTTTGTACAACAGGTACAGTGATATTTCGAGCGAGGTTAGAAATCAAACCTTGGGGTCTAATTACAAATTTGTACGCATGCACATAAAAGCAGGAATAGCTTGTGGTCAAAGAGAGAGGGCGGTTGGAAGAGTCTTATCTCTTAGGGAGTAGACGATTGGTAGTGAGTGAACGGAGCAGAAAGAAGAAGAAGATAGTGTGAGGTATCTTCCAATTTTCCCTTTGTCGCTCTCCTTTCATTAATATAATCTATATACGAAGATCACATGTTCCATGCACACTCTGTGCAAATATATATATATATATAAAAATACTTTCCTCTCAACAGATAAGATAATATATTTAAATTATATGTTAGAAATTTATGTCCATAAATTTAATATTAATTTGCATTGAAACTTCTTGCAATAACATCATGCATTGGTGTTAGAATGAAAATGAAAGGCGTCGCCGCTAGATACCATATCAATGGAGCATCAAGTTTGGATTCACGGCTACAAAGCATTGCACGATAATTGATATTTGGTGGTAGAAAAAGTTTCAAATGGAATCTCAAGTGCTGTGGACTAGTTTGACAGGAACTTATTCATGCAGGTCAGCAAGATTGAGCTAAATTTTCTACTAGATTCGTGAATTGGGTAGCTTACTTAGACACGGTTTATTTCAACTCAATATTTTCTCTATTTGAATCTTATGGAAAGAAAATATATATATATATATATATAGAAAAAGAAATCTTAGAAAGCCTTCTTCCAACGAATGAATAGCTTATTATAGTAACCTAAAATCTCACTTAAAAAATTTGAACAGAAAGATATTATTTAAACTTCTTAATCTTATATAAATATTCAAGATATATCTAGTACATAATAATATAAGATTACATATATGCTAGCAAGACTCTCATATATTCTTTTCATTTAAACTTTAACATTTTCACTAGACTAATAATCTAAATCTAACCTTTAATTAAGTCCAGCTATAAATATATAAATCTATCCTCTAGCCATTAGCAAGTCACATTTAGTTCAGTTTCATTTCAAAGTGACATAATCAAAGATTCTTTTACCTATGGGCTATTTAAACTAAAATTGTTGATGTCTAAAGAAAAGATATTAAGAAAATTTATATGATAAAGGACTATCGAAATTCAAAAAAAAAAAAAAAAAAGATCATATTGAAAACCATACCTATACAAGTTTGAAGTATTCATGGATAATTTTTTTTTTTTTTTCTGTTTTAATTTTTAAATTCTTATTTGTTATGGTATGATATTATAATCACGTAAGAAATGACTAGAGCTTACGTCGGATTTAATATTAAAATTTCAAATTCTATATTAAATTTTAGTAGCAGAGTCTAACATCTTGCATCGGAATTTTACGGTAGAGTTGAACATTCTACACCAAATTTCGACATCCAAGTCCACGCCCCTGCAACACCAGGGCATTAAAGTCAGTTTTTCCGACCTTTAATGCACGGCATCTGGTCACGGAAAGGGACAGAAATTAGTCATCATGATGTGAGCTTCTATTAAATGTATCAAAGAATCACTCGTATGATTCCAAAACTCTCAATTATTTAATTTTCTCCCTGATGTCAGTGTGGGCCACCTACTCCGGCCAAATCTTTTTAAATACCATAAGATGCAGGTGCCCATGGTCATACCAGAGCCTCGCCAACTCTCTCTCTCTCTCTCTTGCTCCCAAGCAAACAGTAAAGTTGGAGCAGCAAGAGTAAACAGAGTGAGGAAAAAAGTTGGGAAGAGAAATGACGGCAGTTGCAGGAGGGAAGCCTCAAGAAATGGAGGAGAAGCTAGAGAATGGCACGGCACCAGAGCCAGATATCAAGTACAAGGGATGGAAAACCATGCCATATGTCATAGGTATCAAATACATGCATGAACACTGGCTTTGATTTCCTTGCAGCAAATACTTTCTATCTTTCATCAATCGATTTATGTGAGGATATGGAAAATATGAGCAGGTAATGAGACATTCGAGAAGTTGGGGACCATCGGCACTTCGGCGAACCTCTTGGTCTACCTCACCACCGTCTTCCACATGAAGAATGTCACGGCGGCCACCCTCCTCAATGTTTTCACTGGGACTACCAACTTAACCCCTCTCCTCGGGGCCTTCCTCTCGGACACTTACTTTGGCCGCTACATCACTCTGGGATTTGCCTCTATTTCTTCATTCACGGTATATTTTTTCTTTCTCTTCCTTCTTGGTTCATGAACTGCTCCGCACCTGTGAGGCTCAGAGCAAGCGTAGCGTACTGTCTTGAAACACACAACTCGGGCTTTAGTTGTGTTTAAATGCTCTGATTATTAATTAATTCACCTTCGATCGTTACCAGCCCTTAAAAAGACCTGGGACGTTGGATTACCAAAGGTATACGAGTCCAGTTCAATAGGATCGACTTGATCCTGATGCGTAATTGTTTGAACGCCTTGGTCTTATCCTTGGCTAAGCATGATAATCGTCGAGGCTCTGTTACCAGAAAACAAACTTTGGTCCCCTGTAAGCGTAGCTGTTTTCGATATCATATTTTCAATTTGTTTCCTCACTGATCCATTTGCCTTCCATGTTGTATAGCTGTTTAACTCAGCATTATAATATTTACAAGTCTTTTTTTTTTTTTATTTTTTTTTATTTTTTTATTTTGCATCAAGTTGACGCAAGTCATGTGCACTGCACCGACAACGCCTGGTATATATTATATTCTGAAACCATGAGATTAGAGAAGCTGTCACTTGCTTATATATATCTGATATAAATGGGGAAAAATTTCTGCTGAAAAAAAAAAAAAAAAAAAAAAAAAATCAACCGAACGGCAAAGTTGAGATGATCCAAAACAAGAGCTAACGGGGCATGCTGTCCTTTCTATATTGATATGAATATTAGAGGCTTAATTGATGTCCAGCTTTTGTGGGCATTGGATTTAAACAATTAGTCCCTGTGGATCGATCTGATCCATAATATTAATTTTTTATTTTAATTTTTAATTCCCTCAGCACATGATAACTACGTTCGGTGGGAACATGTTCAGGAATACTAAATTTTATGTGGCTAATATATAATTAAAGACGGGTCCAAAAAACAAAAAACAAAAAACTGGACGGCAAGTTGTCAATTATTAAATGGTCACACATAACAAAGTATCTGACAGCTTCGTGAAGGTGCTGGAAAACTTTTTTTTGTTTTTGTTTTTTTGTCGCAAGAAAAATAAACACAAATAGTTTAGATGAGTACGTAAATAAAAGATTCCTAGAATCCGGTTGGCTGGCGAGGAGACATCCTCTAACGACAAAATAGCCAGCCGCTAAGTCTAGACTCAGGAGTGCCCTTTGGTGACTGAATTCAACCATTCTGGACCATCTTCTTTAATTTTTCCCTTTTACTTTTTCATAAAGCATTGGATGAGGAAGCACTATGAAAAAGGGAAAAAAAAAAAAAAACAGAAAAGGAAAGCCAATATGAAACACGTCATTGTTAGCGTCTTCGAACTTGGAAGATTAATTTGGACTGCCGAGAAAACTTGCTTATAGACTTGGGGTTGTTTGACACAAAATCTAGGTGATAACTCTGTCAATAATCATGACTTGTGTGCGTGCGTGTGTGTGGACACAAATGTTTGAACAGTGGATAAAGATTGATGATGGGATGACAGCTACATTAAGCCTCTCAACATCTCTTTGGCAACGGTTGTTGGCTTGTCAGCGTCGCTCTTCTAAAAAGACATTACTGTGGTGGTGCGATCAAAAGTTTAAATGGTAGGAGTGACATATTATCATGATAACTGTTGAAAAACCTATTTAAAAGAGGAAAATGACGGAAGACAATGAAAGAATGCACATGAACTGCCATGCTTTGAAAGTTTGTTTTAAGAGAAGTGTAGATATGAATTTAGAAAAATATTTATGAATTATATGACCAAATTTTCTAGGTAAAGAAATCTTTCCAACTTGATGCAACGTAGTTTGAGATTGAAGCATATATATATATATATATAAATTAATGTCCAAATCTTCTAAATCTACCATCATTGTTGATTTCACTGAAGGGCATGCTTATTCTCACTCTCACTGCTGCAATCTCCAAGCTACACCCTCCCAAGT
The DNA here is from genome assembly GCA_017589505.3 of Metroxylon sagu. Lineage (NCBI taxonomy): Eukaryota > Viridiplantae > Streptophyta > Magnoliopsida > Arecales > Arecaceae > Metroxylon > Metroxylon sagu. Next base: position 59,041 of record JACVBY030000190.1, on the reverse strand, counting down.
GCGGCGATGGCCAACAGTGCGCAGGCCCCTCGACAGCGCAGCTTGCCGTCCTCCTCTGTAGCTTTGGTTTTTTGGTGATCGGCGCTGGAGGCATTCGGCCGTGCAACTTAGCCTTCGGCGCAGACCAATTCAACCCCTATACGGAGTCTGGAAGGAGGGGCATCAACAGCTTCTTCAATTGGTACTACTTCACTTTCACGATAGCCATGATGATCTCTGCCACCTTCATCATCTACGTCCAAAGCGACGTGAGCTGGGCACTGGGTCTCGCCATCCCCACCCTCCTCATGCTCTTCTCCTGCGTTCTCTTCTTCCTTGGGACTAGGCTTTATGTGAGAGTGAAGCCCGAGGGGAGCCCATTCACCAGCATTGCCCAAGTCTTTGCAGCAGCATTTAGAAAACGAGGGTTGAAACATCCTGATGACCCCAGGATGTCTCTCTTCAATCCTCCCCATCTTAGCTCTCTTGTTTCCAAGCTTCCATACACTGATCAATTCAGGTAATTATAATCACAGCCTCAGTTTTCTATCAATTTCAGACGCACAGACACACACAAAGTGAAAAAAGAGTTTTAGTTCTAAACTTGAAGAGATGAGGATTGCGAAACAAAATCAAGCAATCAAGTATGACCTACGAAGGCAAGAAGGCTTAATTGATGTAGATTGGGCTTTAACATTTAATCTTTCTTAATCAGTCACTTAACACTTAGGCTCATAACACAAAGTTTCTTTAATTTTCGATGCTTCTTATTGTGCTATAACTATGCGTACACTTATATATTTATTGCATGCAAAAAGAATAATTATGTGCAATATAAAGATAAATATGTATGATGAAAAATAATTATATGCAATTAAAAAAAATTATATGCAGCAATAAAATAACTATGTATGCACATAGGGTTATTATATTATTGCACATAGCGGAACATACCAAATCAGAAATTAAAGTTAGTTAGCATGGTGGATGATGTTACATGGCTGGTCCATAGAGATTAAATATTAAAATTCAATCCATTAAAAGGTTAGGCTTGCCTTCCCTCCAATAAAAAAAATTTAAAAAAAAAAAAAAGAGGAAAAACCACAATCAAAGCTAGTCCAATCAAATTTGAAATAGTTCTGTGAAGTAGTGCTGGAGATGGATCTACCCTATCCATTACCCAATCCACCTCCAGCTTTGGCCCTGTCTGTTTGGCGCTTTGCCCATCATTTAATCCTTTTATCTTATTTCATTGTTTCCTAACCAAGCCTTTTGTGGTTCATGATCTCAGGTTTCTTGACAAGGCTGCAATCATAACTGCCACAGATGAAATCAAACCAAATGGCCATGCTGCAAATCCGTGGAGACTATGTAATCTCCAACAAGTTGAGCAGGTAAAATGTTTAATAAGAATCATTCCCATATGGGCAACCGGCATCGTCTTCTATGTTTCAATTGTTCAAGAATCAACCTTCGTGGTCTTCCAAGGCCTCCAATCTGATAGACATTTCGGAAAGAGTAAATTTGAGATACCAGCTGCTTCTTTCATTGTATTCTCCATGCTAGCCCTAACTATTTGGATACCTATTTATGATCGCATTTTAGTCCCCTGTATTAGAAGAGTAACCGGCAAAGAAGGTGGCTTTACATTACTCCAGAGGATGGGAATTGGAATGGTTCTTTCAATAGTCGCCATGATTGTTTCTGGACTTGTCGAAGAGAGGAGGAGGAGCTATGCCCTTCACCGACCGACCCTTGGCATTGCATCGAGAGGTGGTTCAATATCATCCTTGTCTTGCTTCTGGCTAGTACCTCAATTGGTGATTTTAGGTTTTGCCGAGGCTTTTAATATCATCGGTCAGGTTGAGTTCTACTACAAACAATTTCCTGAAAACATGAGAAGCATTGCCGGAGGCCTGCTCTTCTGCGGGATAGCTTGTGCTAATTACGTGAGTGGTTTCATGGTGACAATAATTCATCAAACAACTGGTCACAATGGGAAGAATAACTGGTTAGCCAACGACCTCAACAAGGGAAGATTGGATTATTTCTACTTCTTGATCGCTCTCATTACTGCCGTTGGTTTCATAGTTTTTATTATTTTCGCCAACTGGTATAGGTACAAAAGTTTAGAAGCTGGCTCTGAGATTGCCTTGGAGAAAAGCGAATTAAAACCTACACTTGTTTAAACTAGCGCTCGGGGACCAAATTTATGATATTGGTAATAAATATACATGAAATGGATTAATGATGTTATCTCCTTAATCCTTTTGCACATTCCGTTTTATTTACTTCTCTTGAGAAAAGCAGGCAATTAACCAGTTATTTACTTCTTGTTTTCATGCTTTGAAGTCCCCTTTTTTTTTTTTTTTAAAGTAAGAGTAAGGAAAATGGCTTCCCTCTACTAAGTATTCTTAATAAGAAATAATATTTACAATAAAGAGCTACTTGCAAAGATAAGGAATTATAACGAGGAGGTAAAAGGAGGGAAGATAGGAAATTACAATAAGCTCTACGAGCTTTCACCCACTTCTCAAGGCAAAGATTTCTCTACAAGCAAAATGCCACCATAGTCTTATGAAAGGTTGAAGATTAGGATGAAGTTTTCTTTAGGAACACTCTCGAGTTTCTCTCGTTCCAAACTTGCTACATAGTCGCCATAATTAGTTAGTCCCAGATCCTCCATTTGTTAACCAACACTCTTTTTGACCTCCAATCTAGCGAAAGCCTGCGAATGCTAGTAGGCAGTTGGCTCAAGCCTAGTTTCTTAGCAAGAAAAGCTAAAATCTGTCTAAAGAAAGGATAGCTGATGAACAAATGATTTATCGACTCTTAAATAGCTCCACATAGTATAGATCTAGCACTCACAGGCCATCATTTCTTTGCCAATTCTTTATTTGTATGAAGCTTGTTTAGAAAAGCTAGCTAGATAAATATCTCGATTTTCTCTAGAGTAAAAGCTTTTCACACAAGGCCATAAAAGGTATAGAGAAGACCTTGATGGTTAATAAATTTATAAAGAAAATCCACTAGGTACTTACCATCTCTATTTAGTTTCCAAACTGAAGCATTTGCTAAAGAGGAGCGAGAAAATGGTTTAAGCAGACTCTGCAGTTGTTGAAACTGAAGAAGCTCCAAGGCAGTGAGGGGGCTAAGCAAGCGAACCCTCCACTAATGCTCCCTTCTACTCCACATAGAGGTAGCTAAGCATTATTTTTTAGTAGCCCTTTCATACAGATCTTCAAAAAGGTAAGCCAAGGGCATAGGCGCTAGCCAATTATCATCCCAAAATCTAATATTCATTTAAATTTCCAAGTCTAAAGTATCTGCAGTTCCAAAAGAAATCTAGTTCTTTGCTTATATCTTTTCACAATGGGAAAGCTTGTCGAACTTTACATTTTCCACGCATGGTGAATCGATATCTTGAATAGTAAGCTTTGGATATTTGCCTAATCCATGGGCTATTCTGATTATGAAGCTTGTATAAGTATTTCAATGCCCACTTTGATAGCAATGCTGAATTCATATTCTTCAAATTCTTGATGCCTAGCCCTTCTTCTTTCTTGTCTCGTTATATCGATTCTCAATTAATAAGGCAATTAAATCTACTGGCCAATTCCTTCCCTTTTTATAGGAAGGCTCTTCGAAGCTTGTCAATCCTAGTAATCACCCATTTTGATATTCTAAATACCAACATGAAATATGAAAGAAGTTTAGAAAGGACCGAGTTAACAAGGCATACTCTTCTTCCAATAGATAATAGTCTCGCTTTCCATGAAGCAAGCCTCCTTTCCATCTTCTCAATCAATGGCTACCAACATATTTTAGAAATTCTTCTATTACATAAAGAAAGCCCCAAGTAGGTGAAAGGGAGGTTACATCTCTTGTAGTTGAGTAGAGCAGCAAACGACTGGGCTAGCTTCTCTTATATATTTATGTTGATAATTAAGCTCTTGTGGAAATTGATATTGAAGCTACAGGCATTTTCGAAAGTAAGGAGAATAATCTTTACAACAATCAAACTCTCTCTTTTTGCTGCATAGAAAAGAAGGGAGTCATTTGCAAAATGTAGGTTCCTTATATCACAGAAACAGGAAGAGGTCCCAATGCCTTTAACTAGACAAATATATCCCCCTGCTTTAGCAACTTAGTAAGCACATTCGATACCAAGATGAACAATCCAAAGGAAAGGGGATTGCCTTGCCGAAGTCCTTGTTTGCATATGATCCATTTGTTTAGGCATCTATTTACTACCATTGCCACCTTTGCTGAGATGAGCAAAGAAAATATCCAATTGTTCATTGGGTAGGAAATCTACGAGCAACCAAAACTTCTATTAGAAACAACCAATTCACTTTATTGAAAGCTTGTTCAAAGACTAGTTTGCACAACACATCTGAGGAACTCGTCCTCCTATAGTAATTGAGCATTTCTTGGGCAAAGAGAAAATTTTCAGTAATAACTCTTTCTTTTACAAATGTTGGCTAGATTGCATCAGTTAGAAGGGGAAGAATCTTGACTAATCTGAAGGCTAAGATTTTAGATATAATTTTATAAATACCACTAACGAGGCAAATGGGATGAAAATCCTTTACAGTGAGATCCCTTTCCTTCTTAGGGATTGATGCAATAAAAGCAAAATTCAAACCATAATTTCAATATCCAATTTGCATTTACATCTAGTTAATATATTTTTATATCCAATTAATATCCATATCTATTAAAGAAAAATTAATATGGACACATATGGATTGATACTTGATCCATATCCCATCTATTTTCAATTATAGTCTCAAGTAGAGTTGTCAAAAATCAAGACCATGAGATCTTTGAGATTTTGAAAGACTAAAAGGGTGCTTGAATTCTTACAGAAAAGGAAAAAAAAAAGCTTCATATGTTTATATATATATAAAAGGTAGACTTGGCTATATTCGAATGTAATTAAGTTTAAATTCAGTCATCTCTTCCATCTTTGAATTCATATAGTTCATGAATCCTAAAGATTGAAAAAGTAAAAAAGATAGGATAACTCAGGAATCCATGTAAATCCAATAATGAAAAAGATGATCAAATCCTAAACTTGGTTACATTTGAATATAGCGATTTACCTTTCTTTATCTATATACATATATTATAATATTAAAATAAAAATTATTAAAAAAAGTTAAAAATGAGATTTGAAGCCATGTTATTTTAATGATGAGCATAAAATTTGGACAAGCACATGGTATTATATCCATTTAGAGTGGTGCGCAAGCAATTCTTGAGGCCCTATAAATAAAAATTTTTAAAATTTAGTTTGACATACTAAATCATGCCTAATGGAATTACCTTCTCTCCATGTGATATATGAAAAATATTTTATTTTTTAACGTTTCTAAATAGTTTCTCAAAAAGTTCTTTTGAATTTTTTTCAAAATTATTACCGACAGAATACTTTAATCAAACTTATTTCAAATGGATACAAATATCAATTTAAACAAAATGAAAAGATGCGTCTTGAAGTCTTAAAATTATTTTTCTCTTTTTTCTTTTAACCCACTCCCTCAGATCCTTTGTGTGTCTGTATTTTTTTTTGCTTAACATAAAATTATCTTATTATTTTTAAAATTATTTTTCTTATTTTTAACCCTTGTCTTCATTTTATTTTATTTTATTTTTCTAAACCACACCCTTGTTATCCAACAACGATCATAATTTGATGGACTCCATAAGGTAGCGGAATACGTACAATTTAGCTCCATTAAATCATATCCGTTGAGTAAGAGATGATGCTTGTGGTTTAACCTCTGAGAGCATCCCATAATTCTTCACCCATTTTAATAGAAAGATATATATTATTATAAAGGTAGCAAGGCCTCTATGGTAACAACCAAAGGTTAGTTTTTAAAAAGAAACTAGATGAGCTGGTTTCTTTGGAAGACGAGCTTGGTTGAATGGTTGATCCTCGAGAGAATTTGAGTTAAAACTATTGGCTGATGTCGGACTTAAGGTAAAGATGACAAATTCAACTTTGCTTCGTCACAAAATTTTTTTCAGATTAATGGCACCATATTTTTCCATAAAAAAACTATTTATGTAGTGATTTCTGCACTCACGCAAGTGATAAGGGATTCATTTTTTATGTATTTAAATAATTAATTAATGGTTCTTAATAACAATAATAATAATAATAATAATAAAAACTAATGATTTTTAATAAACATCAGGTTTTTGAAATTAGAAATTTAAAAGTATAAATTAATGGGCAAGAAATAAAAACTTAACCAAGCAATCAATTATATACTATCTATGAAAGTATAAATATAGATCTTGCTGGATATCAACAAATGCGGTTGCTATTTTATACAAATATCTGATACAGAACTATTAATTGTTGTTTACAAATTTGAAATTTTTTTTGTATATAGAAAAGCATTTACTTTTAAAATAATTCTTTTTAAAAATTAAATTTTTTAAGCAAGAAACTTAAAATATTTAAATCCTGTCTAAAATTATAACACCCGAAAGAGTACATAATAATGAAATGAAGAGAAAAAATAAAGATTTTCTTTGTGATTAGCATTGAAGCTAATGAAAGCCTTCCTTATTTTTGTTGTTGCTGACAAGAAAGGCACCAAGAGTAACAGGGTGAGGGAAAGAGTTGGGAAGGAAGAGAAATGACGGCAGTTGCAGGAGAGAAGACTCAAGAAATGGAGGAACTAGAGAATGGCCCGGCAGCGGAGCCTGATATCAAGTACAGGGGATGGAAAGCCATGCCATATGTCATAGGTATCAAATAACAAGCATGAACACTGGCTTTGATTTCCTTTTGCAGCAAATATACTTGCTATCTTTCATCAATTGATTTATGTGAGGATATGAAAAATATGAGCAGGTAATGAGACATTCGAGAGGTTGGGGACCGTCGGCACGTCGGCGAACCTGTTGGTCTACCTCACCACCGTCTTCCACTTGAAGAATGTCACGGCGGCCACCACCCTCAATGTTTTCAGTGGGACTACCAACTTAACTCCTCTCCTCGGGGCCTTCCTCTCGGACGCTTACTTGGGCCGCTACATCACTCTGGGATTTGCCTCGATTTCTTCACTCACGGTATATATTTTTTTTCTTTCTCTTCCTTCTTGGTTCATGAACAGCGGAATGATTGGTTCTTTTCGATCGGCAGAGCGTGCATCCATTAACTGCTCTGCACCTGTGAGGCTCAGAGCAAGCGTAGCGTAGTGTCTTTGAAACACACAAGTCGGGCTTTAGTTGTGTTTTAATCCTCTGATTATAAATTAATTGACCTTCGACCGTTACCAGCCCTTAAAAAGATCTTGTATTGGACGTTTCAATAGGATCGAGGAGTTGATCCTGATGCGTAATTTTTCTGGGTTTGGCTTCAGCTAAAGCGTTGCTTGAACGCTTTGGTCTTTTATCCTTTGCTAAGCATGATAATCGTCGAGGCTCTGTTAACCAGAAAACAAACTTTGGTCCCCCTGTAAGCCTAGCTGTTTTCGACATCATATTTTTTTAATTTGTTTCCTCACTGATCCATTTGCCTTCTATGTTGTATAGCTGTTTAGTTCGGCATTATAAGATTAGTGAAGCTGTCAGTCGCTTATATGTATCTGATATAAATGGGGAAATATTTCTGCTGAAAAAAAATAATATATATATATATATATATCAACCGAACGGCAAAGTTAGAGATCTTCCCCGGTTTAGTGCTCAATTGGAGAGATCCGGTTCCACCATTTCGTCCACCTGTGTTGTGCTGTGACATTCGTGATCACGGGGATCCCTACTTTGTATGAGATGACGTATCTCATACAAAGTATATGATCCGTTCTCATGCATGAACTGCCATGCTTTGAAAGTTTGTTTTAAGAGAAGTGTAGACATGAATTTAGAAAAATATTTATGGATTATATGACCAAATTTTCTAAAGGAAGCGGTAAAGAAATCTTTACAACTTGATGCAACGTAGTTTGAGATTGAAGCATATATATATATATATATTATAAAAAAAAAAAAAATATTAATGTCCAAATCTTCTAAATCTACCATCATTGTTGATTTCACTGAAGGGCATGCTTATTCTCACTCTCACTGCTGCAATCTCCAAGCTACACCCTCCCAAGTGCGACGATGGCCAACAGTGCGCAGGCCCCTCGTCAGCACAGCTTGCCGTCCTCCTCTGTGCCTTTGGTTTTTTGGTGATCGGCGCTGGAGGCATTCGGCCGTGCAACTTAGCCTTTGGCGCAGACCAATTCAGCCCCTATACGGAGTCTGGAAGGAGGGGCATCAGCAGCTTCTTCAATTGGTACTACTTCACTTTCACGATAGCCGTGATGATCTCTGCCACCTTCATCATCTACGTCCAAAGCAACGTGAGCTGGGCACTGGGTCTCGCCATCCCCACCCTCCTTATGTTCTTCTCCTGCGCTCTCTTCTTCCTTGGGACCAGGCTTTATGTGAGAGTGAAGCCCGAGGGGAGCCCACTCACCAGCATTGCCCAAGTCTTTGCAGCGGCATTTAGAAAACGAGGGTTGAAACACCCTGATGACCCCAGGATGTCTCTCTTCAATCCTCCCCATCTTAGCTCTCTTGTTTCCAAGCTTCCATACACTGATCAATTCAGGTAATTATAACCACCGCCTCCGTTTTCTATCAATTTCACACGCACAGTCACAGAGAAAGTGAAAACAGAGTTGTAGTTCCAAACTCGAAGAGATGAGGATTGCAAAACAAAACCAAGCAATCGAGTATGACCTACAAAGACTAGAAGGCTTAATTGATGCACAACTCTTTAGTAAGTTGAGCTTTAACATTTAATTTTTATCGATCAGTCACTTAACACTTTGATTAACAATACAAAATTTTTTAAAATTTTTGATGCTTCTTACTATCCATTAAGTGTGTGTACACTTATATCTGTTGTGTAAAGAAAGAATAATTATGTGTAATATAAAGATAAATATGCACGGTGAAAAATAATTGCATACAATGAGAAAAAAATTATATATAATAATAAATTAACTATGTATGTACATACGGTTATCATATCATTGCACGTCGTGGAGTAGATTAGATCATAAATTAAAGTTAGTTGGTACGATGGATCGGATGTTAAGCAGCTAGTCTACATGAATTAAACATTAAAATCCAACCCACTAAAATGTTGGATATTAATTTGCCTTCCCTCCCACCAAAAAAAAAGAAAAAAAAAAAAAGAAAAATCACAATCAAAGCTAGTGCAGTCAAATTTGAAACAATTCTGAAGTCGTGCTGGAGATGGATCTACCCCAACCATTTCTCAATCCATTTCCTAATCCACCTCTAGCCTTGGTCCTGTCTGTTTGGCACTTTGCTCATTTAATCCTTATTTTATTTCATTGTTTCCTAGCTAAGCCTTTGGTGATTTATGACCTCAGGTTTCTTGACAAGGCTGCGATTATAACTGCCACAGATGAAATCAAACCAAATGGCCATGCTACAAATCTGTGGAGAATATGCAGTCTCCAACAAGTTGAGCAGGTAAAATGTCTAGTAAGAATCATTCCCATATGGGCAACAGGCATCATCTTCTATGTTTCAATTGTTCAAGAATCAACCTTCGTGGTCTTCCAAGGCCTCCAATCTGATAGACATTTTGGGAAGAGTAAATTTGAGATACCAGCTGCTTCTTTCGTTGTATTCTCCATGCTAACCCTAATAATTTGGATACCTATTTATGATCGCATTTTAGTCCCTTGTATTAGAAGAGTAACCGGCAAAGAAGGTGGCTTTACATTACTCCAGAAGATGGGAATTGGAATGGTTCTCTCAATAATCGCTATGGTCGTCTCCGGACTAGTCGAAGAGCGGAGGAGGAGCTATGCCCTTCATCGGCCGACCCTCGGTACTGCATTGAGAGGTGGTTCAATATCATCCTTGTCTTGCTTTTGGCTAGTACCTCAGCTGGTGATTTTGGGTCTCGCCGAGGCTTTTAATATCATCGGTCAGGTTGAGTTCTACTACAAACAATTTCCTGAAAATATGAGAAGCATTGCCGGGAGCCTGCTCTACTGCGGGATAGCTTGTTCTAATTACTTGAGTGGTTTCATGGTGACAATAATTCATCAAATAACTAGTCACAATGGGAAGGACAACTGGTTAGCTAGCGACCTCAACAAGGGAAGATTGGACTATTTCTACTTCTTGATCGCTCTCATTATTGCTGTTGATTTTATAATTTTTATTGTTTTCGCCAATTGGTATAGGTACAAAAGTTTAGAAGCTGGCTCCGAGATTGCCTTAGAGAATAGCGAATTAAAATCTTCACTTGTTTAAACTAGCACTCGGTAACGAGTTTTATGCTATTGGTAACAAATATAAATGAAATGGATTAATGATGTTATCTCCTTAATCCTTTCGTACATTCCATTTTATTTACTTCTCTTGAGGAAAGTAGGTAATTAACCAGCTATTTACTTCCATGTTTTGAATTTTTTTATCTTTTTTTATTTTTTTTAAGCAAGAGTGAGGAAAAAGGCTTCCCTCTACTAAATTATTGTTAATAAGGAATAATATTTACGATAAAGAGCTACTTGCAAACAGAGGGAATTATAAAGAGGAGGTAAAAGGAGGAAAGATAGAGAAGTATTATAAGCTCTATGAGCTTCCACCCACTTCTCGAGGCAAAGATTTCTCCACAAGCAAAATGTTGCCAAAATTTTATGAAGGGTTGAAGATTGGAATGAAGTTTTCTTTAGGAATACTCTTGAATTTTTATCATTCCAAACTTAGCTACATGGTCACCGTAATTAGTTGGTCCCAGATCCTCCTTTTATTTACCAACACTCTTTTTAACCTCCAATCTAGTCAAAGTCTATGAATGCTAGCAAGCAGTTAACTCAAGCCTAGCTTTCCAGCAAGAAAAGCTAAAATCTGTCTAGAAAAAGGATACTTCATAAACAAATAATTTATCAACTCTTAATTATCCCCACATAGTGTACATCCAACACTCACAAGCTATCATTTCTTTGCCAACACTTCACTTGTACGAAGCTTGTTTCGGAGAGCTACCCAGATAAATATATTGATTTTCTCTGAAATAAAAGCTTTTCATACGAGGCGATAAAAGGAATAGAGATCACCTCAATGTTTGATGAATTTATAAAGAGAATCCACTAGGTACCTACCATCTTTATTTAGTTTCCAAACTAAAGCATTTGCCAAAGAGGAGCGAAAAAAAAATTGAAGCAGACTCTAAAGTTATTGAAATTAAAGAAGCTCCAAGCCTCTAAATGGAATTAGAGAGGACGCATACTAATAATTATACCTTCTAGAGGGCAAAGTAGGTGTGTCTCATAGGCAGGCTATGCCTAGTACTATGGGCTTTAAGACTAATATTTATCCAATAGTATGTTTATTATATAGTAGGTACAAATTTAGGAGGAAGCCTATTAGAAACAAGTTTTCCACTATGATCCTAAACCACACCCTTTAATTAAATATATTAATTATTTTATATGAAACCAAACTCCTTAATTATTTGAATATCCCCAATTAAACTTCAACTAGTTTCTTAAAAAATGTTAGCAGAGAAGCACACATGGTTATAGCCAAATTCTGCCCGACTCCCTTTTTCCCTAAATATCGCATGCAAAGAGCATTCAAGATCAAGTTACACTTTATGCAAAGTTGCATCCTTTTTTAAATTAAAGTTTGTGCCTCCACATTAATGATTCGAATTATTAGATATGATTTAAAGTAGAGTGAGAAATAGGTTTGAGTAACTCAAATGCCGATACCAGCCTAATTTGATAAGGTCGAATTGGTTTGGTTCCAAGTACTCATAGGTCAGTTATGGTTTTAAAATCTTAGAACTGAACCCGAATTGATCCCGTTTGGATTGGTTCTCAGTTCTAAAGGTCAGATCCACATTAATGATTTGAGTTATTAGATGTTATTTAGAGTAGAGGTGAGCAATGAGTTAGAGTAATCTAAGAACCAATATGAGCAATGAGTTAGAGTAATCCAAGAACCGATACCAATCCGATTTGATAGGGTCAAGTTGGTTTGGTTTCGAGTGCTCATAAGATCCATTTCGAGTCTAAAATCTTGAAAGATTAAGGTAAGCTAATGTATTCTTAGGAATTGAATTAGGGTCTTAGAACTACCTCACAAGTCATCTACCATCTCTATTAAAGATATTTAACATTAAATCATCAACAAATATTATATATCTTTTTTATATAACACTAAGGAAAAAATTGCCATTAGATATTAAACAAGTATCAAATGATTAAGATATAAAAATTAAAAAGAAAATAGGTTCTATTCTAAAACCAATCCAATCTTTGGTTCTGGATTGGTTTCAGAATAGGATTGGTTTGTTTCTGCGTTTAAGATCCTGTAATTGATATTAATTGGATCGATTCTAGATTTTAACCTGGAATCAACTCGACTTGACTCATGCTCATCCTTAATTAAGTGGTCAAAAAAATTAAAAAAAAAATGCAGTTATCTGGAGAACCCAAAGCTAGCGTTACAATAGAAAAAGCACTGCAAACATTTTAGTGTTTATAAGGCCGCAGGCCAGCTCCCAATCTATAATAAGTAGGTCTATTTTGTGCCTGCATGCGAGCAGCACAGCTGAACCATTCTCATAACCAATGACATCCATGTTTGCCACCAAATCCCTCAAATGGCACTAATCATCTCTTACTACCACATGACTAAAAAAAATGTTTTTTTATCTGTTTTCAGCTATGGGGCCTGAATTGAGTCCAGACGAGTCCAGATATCGTAAAGTTCCCCGATTCTGGTTGCCATGGTTTAACTGAGCCAAGTCAGTCAACCAGGCCTGCTGACACGACCATAGCTCCCCAATTTGTTTGGTTGCTCCGAGAGTAGTCGAAGGCGTTATGTATCAAATGCTGTGGCTCGGTTATTGAAGTGATGATACATGCTATTGAAGAGTTGGCGAAGCTACTGGGCGCTTGAAAGTGTTAACGTATCAAACGCTAAAGCCATTTGTTTGTTAAGGAAATGAGAGAGGTCACAGTAGCTGCTCGTTAATAATTTGCCTTACGTTCGCCTAACCTTCTTTTTGTGGAGAAGTAGTGCGTCTCACTTCACTTTTACGCATATACTCTCTCTGCATTCGCTTTCTTTCTAGCAAACAATCGAGAATGAAAAAAAAATGGAAAAAAAAAAACATATGTAAATATATTTATGTGGCTTTTCTATGGCAGTCCTCGAACCTTCATCATATGCAGTACAAGTTGAATGAAATGAATCTTCTGATCAATGCTTAGATCCAGCAAGAATGACCTTCCTCGGTTTGACTAGTTTAAGTTGGAAACTTTACTTGGTCTATACGAAGAGCTAGAGTAACGATCAAGATATCAGTGCTCAGCAGCTCTCGGTTATTATAAACTTCTTCCATTAGCAGCCACGTTTGAAAATTAGGTGCTGGTGGTATCCATCCTATTGGAGATGCAGTGGTAGAGGTCCTGCCATCATACTGTAATTTTGTAAATATTCTAATTCTAATAAATAATGGGGAAAGTTTCAACCTCTCCATTTTCCCATTAAAAAACCAAAAAAAGAAGCAGTGGTAGGTCCTGCCATCCTGAATTCACTCTAAAATGCCTTTGTTTACGAGTGGTTGCCAACTTTGTCATACCGTATAACATGCGTTTCACTCTACAGGTGATCCAATTTAAAGGCCATATCTGGTGGTTGCTTAGCTGAACCATCCTTTTCACATTCCGTATACCTTTCACGTAACTTGACTCCAGGATGGTTGTAGGCTGGCGCCATGTCCAATTACATACATGCACGTTGCAGGACCACTGGGAGTAGTCAACTCATACTTTTTTTTATATTATTTAGTAGGCCCACTGCAAAGTCCAGTCCAACATGAGACAGACAGTGCTCGCTCACAAGGTGCGAATACAATATAAACCACGTCTACGATTACATTAGTAGCATGCCAATCTTATTCTTGCACTGATGTTCATCCATCCTAGTGCTCCTTTGTTCCTCTCTCTGCAGCACTTATGAAGCTAGTCATGAGCTGTGTGAGTTTCTGGATGTGAGATTTATGTGCTATTGAAGTATTTTTGCTCATGAAAACGTGCCTCACGGTTAGTCAAAACTAGCATGAAACTTATCAAGATGGAGCGAAAAGGAATTATCCCTAAGAAATCAAAGAAAATTATTCTAGGAGCTTCCTCACAAACAGCTGTGTACCACTTAACTGAGCAAATTAGTTGATGGGGCGAGTTTTTTTATCATCCATGACATCTTCGGAGCTTATAGAAAATGATAAATATATTTTGATGTATAATGCTGTGGTTCGATTACTACTATTTATTTATTAGTTTCTTTTTCTTTTCTACTGTTGAAGTTTCAACATTCGTCTTGCCAGCGGGCGCTTCAGCTAAGATTGGGTTATCTCCATTCAAGGCTGGCGGCTAGTCCAGCTGCTTGCCAGTTCCCAGTGAAGAAGAAATGGTGCTCCCACTCGTTCAGACTCGAAGAAACACAACAAAAACAAATCTGTGTCTTTCTCTTGCATCTTATATGATTCCTAGAACATCACATCTTTTATGTTTTTTACTTTAATTTTTTGCGGCGTAATGGAGTATGGAAAACCTTCGCCCCAGTAGGCAGTGGCCACTTCCTTCCTTGGAGAGTTTGCAATTGGGACGGATGAGGCCAGAGAAATGTTATCATTGGATGGAGGAAATCATACGACAAACTGACAGCCAAGTTGCAGGTGCTGCCAAGCCAGTAACTCCGACTTAGCTGCGAGGTCCCCGTCACTGGATTAATTAGATTGAAACAAGGCTGATCAATTGTTTGTACAGCGGCTACAGTGATATTTCAAGAGAGGTTAGAAATCAAACATTGGGGTCTAATTATAGATTTGTACGCATGCATATAAAAGCAGGAATAGCTTGTAGTCAAAGAGAGAGGGCGGTTGGAGGAGTATACCTCTTAGGGAGCAGAGGATTGGTAATGAGTGAATGGAGCAGAAAGAAGAAGAAGAAGATAGTGTGAGGTATCTTCCAATTTTCCCTTTTCACTCTCCTTTCATTAATATAATCTATATGCGAAGATCGCATGTTCCATCCACACTCTATACAAAAATATAAAAAATATTTTTCCCTCAATGGATAATATAATATATTTAAATTATATGTTAGAAATTTTTTGCAATAAATTTAATATTAATTTGGATCAAAATTTCTCACAATAACTTCATGTATTGATATTGAAATGGAAATGAAAGACGTCGCCGCTAGATATCATATCAATGGAGCGTTAAGTTTGGATTCACGGCTATAAAGCATTACACGATAATTAATAATTAAAAAAAAAATTATTATTTAAATTTTTTAATTTTTTATAAATATCTAAGATCTATCCTGCATGTAATTAATATAAGACTACATACATGCTGGTAAAACTTTCACATATCTCTTCTTTAAGCTTTGAAATCTTCATTAGATTAAGGATACAATTCTAACATTCAATCAGATCCGACTATAAATATATAGAGCTTAATTACAGTATCTCTCAGTTCAAATAGATCGTGAGTTGAATTTGATTTGATATCATTTATAAATAACAACGAACTCACTTATAAAAATTAGTCAAGAAGATATTATACCCATAGATCAAAAATTGGATGGCCTCTTAAAAGACTTCAAATAAGAACATAGGTAGCATCTTGGAAGTGTAGGATAGGACTTAGGCTTGAGAAAACTGCAGAGTTTGAGATATGTGCAAGCCAATAAATCGGATTCCTATAGAAATATCTGAAGAGATCATAAGTAGTAGTTGTTTTTAAACTCTAGCCATTGGCAACAGTCATATGCATTTCAAAGTACTATAATTAAAGGTTTTTTTGTAATATCCTAAATTTGAAAGGCTTGTAATTTTATTTTAAGCATATTTTTATTGTTAGTTTAGCCTTCTAGTATGAATGATTGAGTGGAAATCTTAAGAAAATGTGAAAGCTGAAATTTTGGAGGTTGTTTTGAGTTTTCTCTCATGATCCTTTCAAAATATTGATAAAGCCACTTGATTGGGCCTTTAATCGAAGTTTTTGTAATGATTTCAATGTTTGCTGATTGTTTTTGATCCTTGGAAGAAGTTAGAATGAAGATTTTGAAGGTTGGAATGCATTAGAATGGCTTTTGGAAAGGTTTTATGATGTTTATAATTTATTTATCAGCTAATTGGAAAGATGACTGAATTTTTGAGTTGTTAGTCAGCTAAAATTTGAAAGTTAGCTGACTCTTTGGATTCTGTGAGCTAACAGGGGGAGTTAGCTGACTCTAGAGTCAGCTAACTCCCTGAAGCTCACTGTTAAAGGCTTGGAAGAATTTTTATTGCCACAGTAGTCGACTATTTAGTTGACTACTGTGAAAAAGTTTTCTGTAAAACTTGCTGGAAGGATTTTTAGCCAAAGTAGTTGACTAAGTAATCGACTAGTTAGTCGACTACTTTGAAAAATGTCTCTGTAAAAGTGGTTTGGAAGGGATTTTGGCCATAGTAGCTGACTATTTAGTCGACTACTGTGGAAATTTTATCTGTGGAGTTGATTTAAGATCAATTTCACTCTTAATTAAGGACTTTCCAGTGAGTCGGCTACTGTGGAAATTTTGTCTGTGGAGTTGGTTTGAGATCAATTTCACTCTTAATTAAGGATTTCCCAGTGGGTCACCCATCGCTCTCACCCAAGCATGCTTAACTGAGGTTGGTTTGAGATCAATTTCACTTTTAATTAAGGACACAGGTGGGTCACCGATCATTCGCTCTTTCAAGACACGCTTAGCGAGGTTTTTAGGTGGTCAAAAATTGGAAGTGGTTTGAGGATAATTTCACTCTCATTGGCTAGCATCCATACTGATTAATAGGTCGGTAACCCCTGTTATTTATTTGATAACAAAAATTTTGCCAGAGGCATTAACGAAAATTTAACCAGGGGCAAAAGTAAAAATTTGATAAAAAGTCATTTGAGGATTTGATCAAGTACAAGATAGAAAAGAAAATTGAAGGGACAAAAATACTTGGTGAAGAAGGGAGCCATGTGAGCTTTGAAAAGCATGATCTAAGAGTGAAGAGGGGTAAAATAGGAATTTCTAAGAGCATTTAAAGCCACCCATCCCTCCTTTAACCCTTAAGCGGCCAGGTGAAAAGAGAAAAAAAGAGAGAAAAGGGGGGAGAAAAGAGAAAGAAAAGAGGAAAGGTTCTGCCAGCCATGGAGAAGAAGAAGAGAAGAAGAAAAAGAAAAGAAGAAGAAGAAGAAAGGAAAAAGAGAAGAAGAGGAAGGAAAAAAGTTTGGTGGTTTAGCCATCTTTTCTAACGTAAGCCCAAACTTTTCTAAGCTAGAGAATGATGTTAAACGCTCATGATTTAGAGGTAAATGAGGTGATAGCATGAATATATTGTAAATATTTGAGTATATTAGGGATTGAAGAATATTATGCTAAGATATGAAGGCATAAAGCATGTATGTATAGTTTCATGAAACCCTTGGTGCTTGTGGCGTTAATAATGCATGTATGATGACTTAGGCCAAGAGATTGGTTCAAGGGAGACAGAGTAAGGGAAATAGCAGTTATAGCAGTGTGCTAGCAGCTAAGGTGAGTGGGTTTCTCATCTAGCTTTGAGAAATGTTTTATGATAGCATAGTGATATTTTGCTATAAATCAGAGTATGTTATGCTAAGTATAGTATTTCAAGTAGTTAAATATTGGAAATGAGAACCCAATTATGATATATCTTATTCTTAAAGCATATTCTAAAGCAAAGCATGAGTTTAAAGCATGTTCTAAAGCAAAGCATGGGTTTAAAGCATGTTCTAAAGCAAAGCATGAGTTTAAGAGCAAAGTGTGGGTTTAAAGCATATTTTAAAGCAAAGCATGAGTTTAAGAGCAAAGCATGGGTTTAAAGCATATCTTAAAGCAAAGCATTGAGTTTAAAAGCAAAGCATAAGTTTAAAGCATGTTCTAAAGCAAAGCAAGAGTTTCAGCAAAGCATGAGTTTAAGAAAAGAAAAGGAAACATGAGTTAGAGCATGCTTCAAAGCAAAGTGAATTTCAGCAAAGTATAAGTTTCAAAAAAAGCATGAGTTTCAGTAAAGCATGAATTTGAGAAAAGAAAAGGAAACATGGGATAGAGTATGATTAAAAGCAAAGTATAGAGTTTCATAAAAAGCATTATTTGGATAAAAACGCATGTTTCAGTAACGCATGGAATTTACTTTTCAGATTTATATTTCAAAGAGATGCATGGGCATGCATGAAAATCAATGTTTCAAAAAAAGTATAGCTGGTTGTATGTTGGATTATAAACTTATATTGGAGTATTTTTACAGCATAAGCATAAAGAGCATGGGGCCATCTATAGGGCTGATCACCCTGTAAACTATGTCATAGCATGAGCATTGCACACACTATTATAGTCGGCACCTCCTTGCAACTCAATCGTACTATGCTCCCGAGGCTAGGGGGGAGTACAAGCTAGATCAGCCCAGTAGGGCAGATTGCAAGCAGCCCAGTGGGGCAAGAATCACAGCTCGGTTAAGAGTTAGGTTATTATATAGCCCGAGGGGGCATAGAGATATAGGCCCATGGAGGGGGTAAGCAGGAGGCCCAGGGAAAAGGGGCAAGCTCACACCTGGGGTGAACCGCACATGTGAGGGGTGCCATGTGGTGCAGGGATCCTCGGCGCTCAATACACTCATCCACTAAGAGTACACCTGCAGGAGGGCGACTGTAGGGATGTACCTTAGTGGTAGCATACCCAGCCCATCATCATGAAATTTTGTAATTGTGATATTTTTTCATTTAAGTTATATTATTGGAAGTATAAGTTAACTTATACGTTAACTTATTTTATTTATAAAGATTTATGTATCGATCGTAATATGTTGTGTTGGTATTATTATGAGTTTTATAATGTGGTTCTCAGCTTTTCCCCAATGTTAGATGATTATCTAGTCAGTGGGACTTAGGTCTCACCCCTCTATCATTGACATTTTTTGATTTCAGATAAGAGATAGCAGGTGTGCCCTGGAAAGCCTAAAAGTAATTCGGGTTGTTAATTATTGGATTGTATATGTATTTGAAATGGATATGGATGAATTTGTATGACTGTAACCCTATGATGTATTTTGGACTTGGATCATTATGAGAAATGACCTTTATTGTGGAATGAACTTGTGAATAGTCTTTATAGCAGCTTTGTGGTGAAAGTTATATTGCCTAGAATCAGGTGATGAAAAGTATGGAAATTATATTTTATCTGAGCAGAGTGAAATAAATTAAGGATGTTATGTTATAAACAGTATTAATGAAATGAGCAGGTCAAAGTTTTTAACAGGTATAGTATTTTAGTGCATGTAACTTATAACAATTAGATAAGGATCGCTGGGGCTTTATGTTGCTTAGCATAAAGACTAGTAGATCTTTACCTAATTTTCATAAGAAATTATGCCGTCGGGAAGGGGCCTGACATATTTTACCTATTAGCTATTTAAACTAAAATTAATGATGTGTAAAGAAAAGATATTAAGAAAATTTATATGATAGAGGACTATTAAAATTCGATAAAATAAAGAATGACTATATTGAAAACTATAGCTATACAAGTTTGAAGTATTCACCAATAACTTTTTTAAAGTTTTTCTTTAATTTCTAACTTAAAGTGAATTCTTTTTTATTAGGTATGAGATCACAATCATGTGGGAAATAACTAGTATAAAGTTGAATGCATCAACCACTTTAGTTGAGAATCCTCTAAGAATCGGTATGAGACCAATAATTATTTCTTTTGTTGTTCTCCTTTGAGTTAAAAAATCATGCAAAATCACTTATCTATATAAGATTTTGATATTAAAACTTAAAATACTATATTATATTTAGCATTAAAATCTAAAATTTTGCAACGAATTTTTGCTCTTAGAGTGCAAGAACTTTATGGTAGAGTTGAACGTTCTACACCAAATTTCGACATCTAAGTCTAGACTCTTGCAACACTAGGGACTCGTTTTTCAACCTTTTACCAAACAACATCTGGTCACATAAAGGGACAAAAATTATTAATCATGATGTAAGCTTCAATTAAATCTATCAAATCATCCCTCTTAGGATTCCAAAACTCTCAATTATTTACAGTATCTCTTAGTTCAATTGGATTCAATTTGATATTATTTATAAATACCAATGAACTCACTTATAAAAATTAATCAAGAAGATATTATACTCATAGATCAAAAATTGAATGGCCTCTTAAAAGATCGCATATCAGAACATGGGTAGGATCTTAGAAGTGTAGGGTAGGACTTAGGCTTACCTTTAGAAAACTATAGAGTTTGAGCTATGTGCAAGCTAATAAGAGGGATTTCTACGGAAATATCTGAAGAGATCATAAGCATTAGTTATTTCTAATCTCTAGCCATCGGCAACAGTTATTTAGTTCAGCTACATTTCAAAATGATATAATTAAAGATTCTTTTTTCTATTAGCTATTTAAACTAAAATTGTTGATGTCTAGAGAAAAGATATTAAGAAAATTTATATGATAGAGGACTATTAAAATTCAAGAAAAAAAAGAAGAATGACTATATTGAAAACTACAACTATACAAGTTTGAAGTATTCACCAGTAATTTTTTTGAAGTTTTCTTTCAATTTCTAATTTGAAGTGAATCCTTATTTGTTAGGTATGAGATCACAATCATGTGAGAAATGATTAATATAAAATTGAATGCATAAATCACTTTAATCAAGAATCCTTTAAGAGTTGGTATATGGTCAATAATTATTTCTTTGTTTTGCTCCTTTGAGTTAAGAAATCGTACAAAATCATTTATCTGTATAACATTTCGATATTAGAGCTTAAAATACTATATGTAACATCAAAATCCAAAATTTTGCATCGAATTTTTTGCTCTTAGAGCGCAAGACCTTGTGTCAGATTCAATATTAAAGCTCAAAATTCTATATTACATGTTAGTAGCAGACGGTAACATCTTGCGTCAGAATTTTAAGGTAGAGTTGAACATTCTGCACCAAATTTCGACATCCGAGTCCAGGCTCATGCAAGACCAGGAGGGCTTCAAAGTCAGTCTTTCGACCTTTTACTGCACAGCATCTGGTCATGGAAAGGTACAAGAATTATTAATCATGGTGTGAGCTCCGATTAAGTCAATCAAATAATCCCTCGTAGAATTCCAAAACTCTCAATTATTTAATTTTCTCCCTGATGTAAGCGTGGGCCACCCACTCCGTCCAAATCTTTTTAAATACCATAGATACAGGTGCACATGGTCGTACCAGAGCCTCAACAACTCTCTCTCTCTCTCTCTTTCTCTGTTCCTACCAAGGAAACAATAGAGCTGGAGCAGCAAGAGTAACAGAGTGAGGGAAAGAGTTGGAAGGAGAAATGACGGCAGTTGGAGGAGAGAAGGCTCAAGAAATGGTGAAACTAGAGAATGGCACGGCAGCAGAGCCAGATATCAAGTACAGGGGATGGAAAGCCATGCCATACGTCATAGGTATCAAATACATGCATGAACACTGGCTTTGATTTCCTCGCAGCAACTCCTTTCTATCTTTCATCAACAATTGATTTATGTGAGAATATATGGAAAATATGAGCAGGTAATGAGACATTCCAGAGTTTGGGGACCATCGGCACGTCGGGGAACCTCTTGGTCTACCTCACCACCGTCTTCCACATGAAGAATGTCACGGCGGCCACCCTCCTCAACGTTTTCGAGGGGACTACCAACTTAAGTCCTCTCCTCGGGGCCTTCCTCTCGGACGCTTACTTGGGCCGCTATATCACTTTGAGATTTGCCTCTATTTCTTCACTGAAGGGCATGCTTATTCTCACTCTCACTGCTGCAATCCCCAAGCTGCACCCTCCCAAGTGCGACGATGGCCAACAGTCCGCAGGCCCCTCGTCAGCACAGCTTGCCGTCCTCCTCTGTAGCTTTGGTTTTTTAGTGATCGGTGCTGGAGGCATTCGGTCGTGCAACTTAGCCTTTGGCGCAGACCAATTCAACCCCTATACGGAGTCTGGAAGGAGGGGCATCACCAGCTTCTTCAATTGGTACTACTTCACTCTCACGACAGCCACCATGATATCTGCCACCTTCATCATCCACGTCCAAAGCAACGTGAGCTGGGCATTGGGTCTCGCCATCCCCACCCTCTTCATGTTCTTCTCCTGCGTTCTCTTCTTCCTTGGCACTAGGCTCTATGTGAGAGTGAAGCCCGAGGGGAGCCCATTCACCAGCATTGCTCAAGTCTTTGTAGCGGCATTTAGAAAACGAGGGTTGAAACACCCTGATGACCCCAGGATGTCTCTCTTCAATCCTCCCCATCTTAGCTCTCTTGTTTCCAAGCTTCCATACACTGATCAATTCGGGTAATTATAATCACAGCCTCCGTTTTCTATCAATTTCATGCGCACAGACACACACAATGTGAAAAAAGAGTTTTAGTTCTAAACTTGAAGAGATGAGGATTGCGAAACAAAATCAAGCAATCAAGTATGACCTACAAAGACCAGAAGGCTTTATTGATGTCTAATCCTTTAGTAGATCAGTCTTTAACATTTAACTTTTGTTAACCAATCACTTTAACACTTTGGCTCATAATACAAAGTTTCTTTAATTTTTGATGCTTCTCACTATGCTATAAGTGTGTATATACTTACATTTATTGTGTGCAGAAAGAATAATTATGTGTAATATGAAAATAAATATATGATAAAAAATAATTGTATGCAATGAAAAGAAAATTGTATGCAGCAATAAGATAACTATGTATATACATACGGTTATTATATTATTGCATGTAGTGGGATAGACCAGATCAGAAATTAAAGTCAGTTGGTATGGTGGAGCAAATGTTACATGGCTGGTTCATAGGGATTAAACATTAAAATCCAATCCATTGAAAGGTCAAACATTAATTTGCCTTCCCTTCAATAAAAAAAAAAAAAAAAAAAAATCACAATCAAAGCTAGTACGATCAAATTTGAAATGATTCTAAAGTCATGCCTGTTTGGCACTTTGCTCATTTAATCCTTATTTTATTTCATTGTTTCCTAGCTAAGCCTTGGTGATTTATGACCTCAGGTTTCTTGACAAGGCTGCGATTATAACTGCCACAGATGAAATCAAACCAAATGGCCATGCTACAAATCTGTGGAGAATATGTAGTCTCCAACAAGTTGAGCAGGTAAAATGTCTAGTAAGAATCATTCCCATATGGGCAACAGGCATCATCTTCTATGTTTCAATTGTTCAAGAATCAACCTTCGTGGTCTTCCAAGGCCTCCAATCTGATAGACATTTTGGGAAGAGTAAATTTGAGATACCAGCTGCTTCTTTCGTTGTATTCTCCATGCTAACCCTAATAATTTGGATACCTATTTATGATCGCATTTTAGTCCCTTGTATTAGAAGAGTAACTGGCAAAGAAGGTGGCTTTACATTACTCCAGAAGATGGGAATTGGAATGGTTCTCTCAATAATCGCTATGGTCGTCTCCGGACTAGTCGAAGAGCGGAGGAGGAGCTATGCCCTTCATCGGCCGACCCTCGGTACTGCATTGAGAGGTGGTTCAATATCATCCTTGTCTTGCTTTTGGCTAGTACCTCAGCTGGTGATTTTGGGTCTCGCCGAGGCTTTTAATATCATCGGTCAGGTTGAGTTCTACTACAAACAATTTCCTGAAAATATGAGAAGCATTGCCGGGAGCCTGCTCTACTGCGGGATAGCTTGTTCTAATTACTTGAGTGGTTTCATTGTGACAATAATTCATCAAACAACTAGTCACAATGGGAAGGATAACTGGTTAGCCAACGACCTCAACAAGGGAAGATTGGATTATTTCTACTTCTTGATCGCTCTCATTACTGCTGTTGATTTCATAATTTTTATTATTTTCGCCAATTGGTATAGGTACAAAAGTTTAGAAGCTGGCTCCGAGATTGCCTTGGAGAAAAGGGAATTAAAACCTTCACTTGTTTAAACTAGCACTCGGTAATGAGTTTTATGCTATTGGTAACAAATATAAATAAAATGGATTAATGATGTTATCTCCTAAATCCTTTTGCACATTCCATTTTATTTACTTCTCTTGAGAAAAGCAGGTAATTAACCAATTATTTACTTCTTGTTTTCATGTTTTGAAGATTTTTTTTTTAAGACAAAGTAAGGGACAAGGCTTCAATCTACTAAAGTATTATTAATAAGGACAATATTTACAATAAAGAGCTACTTACAAAGAGAGGGAATTATAAAGAGGAGGCAAGAGAAAGGAAGATAGGGAATTACAATAAGCTCTTTGAACTTTCACCTACTTCTTGGGGCAAAGATTTCTCCACAAGTAAAATGCCACCGTAATCTTACGAAGGGATGAAGATTGGGATGAAGTTTTCTTTAGGAACACTCTTGAGTTTCTCTCATTCTAAACTTGCTACATGGTCGCCATGATTAATTGGTCCCAGATCCTTCATTTGTTAATCAACACTCTTTTTGACCTTTAATCTAGTGAAAGCCTGTGAATGATAGAAGGCAATTGGCTCAAGCCTAATTTCTTAGCAAGAAAAGCTAAAATCTATCTAGAAAAAGGACATCCGATGAATAAATGATTTATTAACTCTTAAATAGCTCCACATAGTATAGATCTAACACTCATAGGCCATCATTTCTTTGCCACTATTTCATTTGTACGAAGCTTGTTCCGAAAAGCTAGCCAGATAAATATCTTGATTTTCTCTAAATTAAAAGCTTTCTATATAGGACCATAAAAGGGGTGGAGAATATCTTGATAATTAATGAATTTGTAAAGAGAATCCACTGGGTATCTACCATCTCTATTTAGTCTCCAAACTAAAGCATTTGCTAAAGAGGAGCAAGAAAATGGTTGAAGTAGACTTTGCAATTGTTGAAACTGAAGAAGCTCCAAGGGAGTGAGGGGGCCAAGCAAGCGAACTCTCCACTAATGCTCCTTTCTACTCCACATAGAGGTAACTGAGCATTATTTTTTAGTAGCCCTTTCATACAGATCTTCAAAGAAGTAAGCCAAGGGCATAGGCGCTAGCCAATTATTATCGTAAAATTTAATATTCATTTAATTTCTAAGTCTAAAGTATGTGCAGTTCCAAAAGAAATTTAGTTTTTTGCTTATATCTTTTCACACTGGGAAAGTTTGTCGAACTTTACATTTTTCACGCATAGTGAATTGATATCTTGGATAGTAAGCTTTGCATATTTGCCTAATCTATGGGCTATTATAATTATGAAGTTTGCATAAGTATTTCCACGCCCACTTTGATAGCAATGCTGAATTCATGTTCTTCAAATTCTTGATGCCTAGCCCTTCTTCTTTCTTGTCTCGACATACCGATTCCCAATTAACAAGGCAATTAAATCCACTAGCCAATTCCTTCCCTTTTCATAGGAAGGCTCTTCGAAGCTTGCCAATCCTAGTAATCATTCATTTTGATATTCTAAATACTAACATGAAATATGAAAGAAGTGTAGAAAAGACTGAGTTAATGAGGCATACTCTTCTCCCAAAAGATAACAGTCTCACTTTCCATGAAGCAAGCCTCTTTTCTATCTTCTCAATCAATAGCTGCCAACATATTTTAGAAATT
Source organism: Metroxylon sagu (assembly GCA_017589505.3). NCBI lineage: Eukaryota > Viridiplantae > Streptophyta > Magnoliopsida > Arecales > Arecaceae > Metroxylon > Metroxylon sagu. The sequence goes on along the minus strand of JACVBY030000190.1, from coordinate 33,387 downwards.
CTTCTATTACATAAAGAAAGCCCCAAGTAGGTGAAAGAGAGGTTACATCTCTAGTAGTTGAGCAGAGCAGCAAACGACTGGGCTAGCTTCTCTTATATATTTAGGTTGATAATTGAGCTCTTATAGAAATTGATCTTGAAGCTATAAGCATTTTCAAAAGTAAGGAGAATAGCCTTCACAACAATTAAACTCTCTCTTTCTGTTGCACAGAAAGGAAGGGAGTCATTTGCAAAATGTTGGCTCCTTATATCACAGAAATAGGAAGAGGTCCCAATGCCTTTAACTAGACAGACATTCTTCTGCTTCAGCAGCTTAGTAAGCACATCCGATATCAAGATGAATGGTTTAGAGGAAAGGGGATTGTCTTGCTGGAGTCCTTGTTTCCATCTAATCTATCTACCTAGGCATCTATTTACCACCACTGCCACCTCTGCTGAGGAAGCAAAGAAAATATCTAGTTTGTCCATTGGGTAGGAAATCTACGAGCAACCAAAACTTTTACTAGAAATCCCCAATTCACTCTATTGAAAGCTTGTTCAAAGTCTAGTTTGTACAACACACCTAGGGAACCCATCCTCCTATAGTAATTGAGCATTTCTTGGGCAAAGAGAAAATTTTCAGTGATAACTCTTTCTTTTATAAATGTTGGCTAGATTGCATCCATTAGAAGGGGAAGAATCTTGGCTAATCTGGAGGCTAAAATCTTAGATATAATTATATAAATACCGTTAAGGAGGCTAATGGGACGAAAATCCTTCGCAGTTAGATCCCCTTCCTTCTTAGGGATCGATATAATAAAAGCAAAATTCAAACCATAATTTTAATATCCAATTTGCATTTACATCTATTTAATATATTTTTATATCTATATTTATCAAAGAAAAATTAATATGAACACAAATACATTGATACTTGATCTGTATTCTATCTATTTCTGATTATAGTCTCAAGTAGAGCTGTCAAAACTCAAGACCATGAGATCTTTAAGATTTTGAAAAACCAAAAGGGTGCTCGAATTCTTACTCAAGAAAAGGAAAAAAAAAGTTTCATATATATATATATAAGGTAGATTTATATTCGAATATAAGCAAGCTTAGATTTGCTCATTTTTACCATCTTTGAATTTATATAGTTCATGGATCATAAAGATGAAAAAAAAATAAAAAAGATGGAATGACTTAGAAATCCATATGAATCCAAAAATAAAGAAAATGATCAGATCCTAAACTTGATTATATTCGAATGTTACCGAATTTACCTCTTTCTTTATATACATATATTATAATATTAAAATAAAAATTATTAAAAAAAGTTGAAAGTGAGATTTGAAGCCACATTATTTTAATGATGAGCATGAAATTTGGACAGACAAATGGTACTATATCCATTTGGAGATTTGAAGCCACATTATTTTAATGATGAGCATGAAATTTGGACAGACAAATGGTACTATATCCATTTGGAGTGGTGCGCAAGCAATTCTCGAGGCATTGTAAATAAAAATTTTTGAAATTTAGTTTGACATACTAAATCATGCTGAACAAAATTATCTTCTCTCCATGTGCTATATGAGAAATATTTCTTTTTTTTTTTTTTAACGTCTCTAAATAGTTTCTAAAACAGTTCTTTTGATTTTTTTCAAAATTATTACCGGTAGGATACTTTAAGCAAACTTATTTCAAGTGGATACAAATATCAATTTAAACAAAATGAAAAGATGCAACTTGAAGTCTTAAAATTATTTTCTCTTATTTGTAACCCAAGAGAGCGTGCATACCAGAATCCTATTTCGGTAGCCGTCTCCACAGTATCACTTCTATCGCAGTCTACGCTCAATACCGAGATGGAAACAGGTGGCAGAAGACCGTGGCCGCCCCGTTCACTCGCTCTGTGGGGATCGCGCTGACGCATTACCACAAGGCGTGGGATGTGAAATAACTCGGAGAGATCGATCAAGAGAGAGAGAGAGAGAGAGGGACGGGGGGGGGGGGGGAATGATCGAGAGGAAGATGAAGGAATCCTGGTGGAGTTTTTTCATCAACCGTTTGAAATGCTCGCCCTTCACGCCCAAGGGAGTGGTGGCGTCGGACGGAGAGCATAATAATAATGATAATGCTCTTGTGGTGGGAAAGAGGAGGGCGGAGGGCTGGAAGTGCGTGCCCTACATCATCGCTTTGTCTTCAACCTCTTCTTAATTTACTTTGTATTTATTGCATGCCATTTTATATCATGTTGTTGTGTTATAATAGTTGGAATGGGTTTATATATATTTATGGTGATGATGATGACGATGATGATGATGATGATAGGGAATGAGACGTTCGAGAGGGTGGCTTCGTTCGGGCTGACGGCGAACTTCGCGATTTATCTGATGAGAAAGTACCACATGAATCAGGAATCAGGTGGCGGCGGCGAATTTTGTGAACGTTTACAATGGGGTGTCGAACTCGGCTCCGCTGCTGGGGGCCTTCATCTCCGACGCTTACTGGGGCCGCTTCCGGACCCTTGTCTGCGCCTCCTTCGCCTCCTTCTTGGTACGCCGCGCCCCCTCCTCATCTCTCCCACTCAAATTTCTAGCTCTTTGGACACGGCCCGTCCGCCCGCGCCGACTGCACCCCACCGCTAACCAAGCCCTAAAAAAACAAGCTTTTACCTTTCAAACTCTTCTTTTTTACTTGCGATTAGATCAGAATGAGGCGTGCCACGCGTGAGCGTACGGGCAGCACCCACCGGCTCCTCCTCCTCCTCCACTTGTACCGGTGCAACGCAACGTCCTCTGTAATTCGTGTCACGAGACGTTATATATATATATATATATATATATATATATATTAGTATCCTTTTTTTTTTTGATTGTTGAATGCGGAAAAAAGGAATTAATATTTGATGTGAACTAAATATAAAAATTTTATATTATTTTATAAAAAATATTGATATATATTGGATGATTAAATTTTATGGCGATAAAATTAATAATATCTATAAGTAAAAAAAATAAATTAAATCAATATTATATTAATATATTTATTTATTTTTCTTAAAAGTTTTTGGATGTTATAAATAACAGATTGGGTAAATATTTATTCATATATTTTTTTAATATATTTAAATATAAATATGAATATATTTAAATTTGCAAGCCTATCTTCCTAGGGATAAACACATGAATGCATCATGTGATTGCTCTACATATCTAAATTTACTCGCATGTAAGTTCTAACATTATATAATATTATATACTTATATGTATACATATACATACATGTATATGTATGTATGTCTTTTTAACTTATGCATGTATATATATCCTTTTAACTTTCTACGCATGTATATCCTTTTTTAAAGATATTAAATAAATACCAAAATTAGTTTATATTTTGAAGATGCAAATCACATATTAAGCACATTAATAATTATTATGAATGAGTATTAGTTAAATGTTAGTTATATCTATATTTTTCTATCTTAATATAGAGATAAGCCAAATTTTATTTGGAAGAGGGCGTGGTTATCAAACCAACGTGAGGACCAACTTGATCAAGTATTAAGACCACTCATTCAACTAGATTTTGATAGGATATTGAAATCAGAAATTACTTTAAATTAAAAATAAAAAATATGAATATTTTTGCATCAAATACTACCATTGCTAGAATTACTTATTTTATAAAAATAATTATTAAAATATAATATATCACAATAAACATCAAATTATATGAATAAGTAGAATAGACTAGTTTACATGAAATAGGAATGCATGTAGCATGCCATAGTTTGGTCATATTTTATTTGTCACTTCAATCGGAAGATCATTGCTTAGAATTTAGTTGACCCATGCATACAGTGAGTGTTTGATTTGAGAGGGTGTTTGTCTAATGATGAAGATTTTATATAATATGAATCATTGATTGTGATCTATTATTATTAATACATTAAAAATTATGTAATTTTAAAAGATATTCTTTAGCTTATAAGGTTAAAAAAACAGATATTATTCTATGTTATCCGGATGGTCCATTGTTTTGCCTGTTTGATTAATGGAACAATGGTCTTTAAAACACATGATTTTTAGTGTTTAATTATTTAAAAACTATAAATTATATCTAATACCATTGATGTAAGATATCGGTAATGTAATTCAGGACGGATTAACGATGGTACCCAAATCCCTCTCATTGTTGAGCCAGCCTATTTGAAATGGGACGTTTCATTCTTGGGAGATAAGGTAGGGCCCTTGTGCATCACAAGCTCGTTAAGTCCAATCTATAATAATAATAGTAGTTAATAATATCACTGCTGTCCCACCTATAAATACAAATACAAGCATACAAAAAATAGGCCATCAAAGTTTCTAACTTGCACCTGTGTAGGCAACATAAAAATAATAGAAAAAAATAATTATTTTATTAATAAACTAGGACTCGTCAGACTGCCTCTCAATACATCAATCACAAACTGCTGCAATCCTTGTATGCTTCCGGATACACTTACAAACAATAACCCAAACACTCATATTTATAAACTATGAAAAAATATAAATATAATAGGAGATAGATTCCTATACCAACACTAACAATGACTTCTTAGCAACTAAGTAAAATAGCTCTAATCAAATAAGGACTTGGAATAGGACTTCAAGCTTGAATTAATTTCCAACATCCTCCCTTAAACCAAACTCTCCAAACTTCATTATGCCCATCATTTTCTTAAGCTTCGTAAACATATTACCTTAAAAGTGGCTTTGTAAATGAGACTAACATGAAGTTTCCATAAATCGGCTGATAATGCCAATACCTAATATAATTGTCAGGCTTGGTAGCAATCAAATATCGTAGGCTTTTTAGTGTTCTTTTAAAATTTGTTGAATCAAGCAGCTTATCACTACCATTCTTAACAAGCTTCAATCTTTTTTCAACTGGGGTCAAAATATGCTTGCATGATTTTATCTTAAATTTCTTCAAAATATCATATCCATATTTCTTTTCAAAGATAAATATACCATCACGAGTCTGAATTATCTCAATGCCAAGGAAGTAAGGCATCAATCCCATATCTATCATCTCAGTAATCATATCTTTCTTGAACATTATCAATAGTCGATAATTATTGCCAGTAAAAATCAAATCATCCACATATAAGCATACAATGATAAAATCACCCTGATGATTGGACTTGATATACAAATTATGCTCATAAAGACATCTATGAAATTCATGATCAATGAAAAATGAGTCAATTCGAGTATACCATGCTTTGGGTGCTTGTTTTAAACCATATAAGACCTTCTTCAACTTGTACACTTTATTTTCTTCCCCTCTCTTAACATATCCTAAAGGTTGTTCAACATATACTTTTTCTTCAAGCATGTTATTTAAGAAAGTAGACTTCACATCCATTTCAAAGACTTTTTAATGATTTTGAGCAGCAAAAGAAATAATCATACGAACAATATCAAGTTTAGCAACTAAAGCAATCACTTCAAAATAATTAATACCTGGCTTTTGCTATAAACCTTTGCAACCAATCTTGCTTTAAAGCGATTCACCTTTTCATTTAGCTTATACTTTGTCTTGTACACCCACTTGACATTAATAGGCTTCTTGTCTATGGGAAAAGTTGTAAGCTCCCAGTGTTATTCTTTTCAATTGCATGAATCTTCTCATTCATTGCTTAAACCCAGCAATCATTACTAACAGCATCCTCATATGACAACAGATCACGGTCTACAAATAGAAGAAAATATGCTGCTTCATCATCATCAAATAAATCATCATCCCTACCAATCAAATAATCCTGTAAGCGAGCAAGCAAACGAAGCTGGCGATATGGACAACTAGAAGATTCTGCGAGTGTAGGTGATGCATTTGATGGAGACATCTTATTATTCTACAAGAGTTATATTTGTATTTCTCTATCAACAATAACATGTGGCTCTGGCAAAGACTTCTTTTTTTTAATTGTCTAATCCTAAACATCATTCTCATCAAAATTACATCTCGATTGATAATCACCTTTTTAGTTTTTGAATTATATAGCTTGTAACCCTTTGTCATTTAACTTCTTTCTCAATTCATCATGCATAGGCAATACAATCAAACACCTTCTGATGTCCAATATTAGGCTTTCTTTGATTCTAAGCTTCTTGAAGGGGTCTTGCCACAAACACTTCGTGTAGGACATTTATTTAAAACTTAGATGGCAAAAGCATATGCTTCTGTCCAAAAATTTTTTATGTTCTTACTATACAATATACATCTGACCATATCCACAATAACTCTATTTTTCTCTACCGCTCCATTTTATTGAGAAGTATAGCTAACGGTCAATTGATATTTAATACCATATTTTTTCAAATAATCATCACAAATAGTATACTCAATGCCTCTATCAATTCTCAGAACTTTAATAAAATGTCTACTTTATTTTTTAACATAAGATATAAAACTTTTAAGTGCAGCACAAGCTTTAAATTTATATTTTAGAAAATAAACCCATGCCTTTCTGCTGAAATCATCAATGAAAGTAATGAAATATCTGTTACCTTCATTTGAAGGAACCTTCACTTGAAAGAACCTTCACTGAGCACAAGACAGAATGAAAAAGTTCAAGTGGTCTTCTGGCCCTCTAAGATTGTCTTTTAAGAAAGACTTCTCCGTGCTTCTTCCTCAGAACACAAATCTCATAAATTTTATTAGGTACATTGATTATTGGTAAGCCTAAAACCAATCTTTTATTTGAAAAAAATTTGATGCTTTCAAAATTTAAATAGCCAAGACGCATATGCCGGCCAGTTATCATTATCTATCACAGAAGTCTAGCAAAAATGATTATCATAATTGATAGTTAATGAAAATAAATGATTATTTATCATATTCGTCTTTACTATTAATCCTTTCTTTTATCCATAATAGTACAATTACCTTTGTTGAATGTAGGCCATACCCTTTCTCCCCAAGCTACCCTATACTCGAGAGATTCTGACATTTATTAGAAACATAGAATACTTTAGAAATATAATTAAGAGGGGAATCCTTTAATCTCATCCCAATTTTTCCTTTTCATAGAATACTTTAGCAACTAAGTAAAATAGTCATAAACAAATAAGAACTTAAACTAAGGCTTCAAACTTGGTTTAATTTCCAACATGATGATATAATTTCATAGTATAACTTTGTCAATACGATAATATTCTCGATCTTTTGATAATGACGTTCGATGAACTACAGGGAAATGGTGGTGCTGACCCTGACGGCGGCGCTCCCCCAACTTGGGCCGCCGAGCTGCAGCCCAGCAGCTGAACAGGCCGGGCAATGCATGGGCCCAACTGGGTTCCAGCTCGGTGCCCTCATCCTCCCCCTTGTCCTCATGTCGGTCGGCTCCGGTGGCATCCGGCCGTGCAGCCTGCCCTTCGGCGTGGACCAGTTCGACAAGACCACCGAATCCGGCCGGCGTGGCCTCACCAGCTACTTCAACTGGTATTACGCCACCTCCACGGCCGCCGTCATACTTGCGATGACCGTGATTGTCTACATCCAGGACAGCATCAGCTGGCCCGTGGGGTTCGGTATCCCGGCTGGTCTGATGGTGATTTCGTTAGCTTTGTTCTTCCTCGGGACTAGGCTTTACGTCTACATATGCCAGCGGAGGGCAGCCTCTTCACGGGCGTTGCACAGGTGTTTATGGCGGCGTACAGGAAGCGGAAGCTGGAGCTGCCGGCGGCGGGGCAGGAGAGGATGCTGTACGACCCGCCAACGGCGAGAAACAGGGTGATGAAGCTTTCCGCTCACGCTGCAGTACAGGTGTGAGGTTCTTATCGCGGCTGTTTCCTTTCCCTCTTGGCTCTTGCTTGGTTATAAATAATATCTGACTGCTTGCTTGGTGGCAGCGAGTGGGTGTCTCGTATTTGCTTAAAACAAAAATCTAGCTAATATAGGATGTCTCGTATTATTTATTACATGTCCTTTGATTAGAAAGGCAGAAGCAGATGTTTAATTTCTTGAACAAAATAATTAGTTCCTGCTAAATGTGCAGTTCCTTGAACAAAGCTGCCATCATATGCGAGGGGGATGTGAAGGAGGATGGCTCCCCGGCGGACGCATGGAGGCTATGCAGCGTCCAACAGATAGAAGAAGTTAAGTGCCTGATCCGTATCCTTTCCTAATCTGGCCTTCGGGCCTCGCATGCTTCGTGGCATTGTGTCTCAGCAGTGGACTTTCGTGATCTTCCAATGCTTGAAGATGGATCGCCGCGTAGGCCCGCACTTTGAAATCCCCAGTGCCTCCGCTCCCATCGTCGCCCTTCTTGGACTCTCACCCTCTTCATTCCCATCTACGACCAAGTCTTCGTCCCGGTAGCCAGAAGAGCCGACCGGGATACCCGGTCGGATCACCAGCACAGCTGGAGGATACCTGTGAAAGTATATGTTAGAAAGGCATGCTAATAATAAGGTTGTAGCCAGATTGTTGCTGTTCTGTGCTGAAAGTCAACACTCCAACAAATGTCTTCTAGTGGGACGAAAGTTTTTAGGACACGATCATTATGCATTCTTTATCTTACGACCGTATTAGGAGACAGAATAAAAATAAAAAAAAAGAAAAAGCCCAGACATTTTGAAATATGAGCAGACGGTGGCACGCCTACAATCAATGCAATTTAATCTTCTGCATAAATTTATCAGTTAATCCAATGACATCGCACACTGTTCATATCGTAAAACCCTAAATTATTTATGCTTCTTATTTTCATCGACGTTATCATGTTGAAGTTTTCAAGTGCATTGCTATCGTGGAACTCCATCTGGAAGGCTCTCCTCCTCCATGCTATCAATTTCTTCACATCTGGAATATCTGAAGAACTAACAATTTCTATAACAAAATCAACCAGATTGCATGCTGGTTAATTCCTCTGTACTTTGCACACCTTCCACAGCTCTGCTCCTTCGTTAGTTTGACCCAAAATCCCTGCTAACGTAAGTCCCAATAGAACAGTAAGAATAGGGTTCTCTTTCTCCAAGTCCCAATAGAACAGTAAGAACAGTAAGTCATGGATTATTTGAGTACAAAAATACAACTTTGCAATTTGAACCAAGGCAGTAGCCCCCAATAAGAAAAAGGATAGCCTAACCTTGTGCACAAAAGGCACCTGCCACTGTAAGGTGTGAGAAAGGTTAAATATATGCAGCCTTATCCTCACACATGAAGAAGCTACTTACATGTTTCAAACTCTTGACACCTAAATCACAATAAAGCCAACTTACCATGGAACCAAGGGTCACCCTTGCAATAGCCCCCAATCTAACAGCTAACCAGGGAAACATCCAAAAATCAAAAAATAAGATAATCATTTAAAGCCCTAAGTAGAACAAACCTGGTTTGTCCATCCATCAAAAGATAGAACCAATAGAACCTCTTCAGCAGACTTCGGCCAAACTATGCAAGCTGTACAAAACGGTGCAGAGCTTTCTCAGCAGCATTGAGCTTTTTTTGTTTCTCCTCAATTATTTTCTGTGCTTCTCTGTAAGATGGAATACATTCTCACTAAATGCCTACTCAATTAGAATTCTAGAAGGATAAGAGATCAGCTAGAGCATTTTGCATACACAAACTCAAGTGCCAACTGCCAATTTGGCTCAAATTGACCATAGCTAATCTCAGGCTTTCATTATCTCAGTCTCTTGAAATTCCCAAATATCAGAGAGCTGATGTAGCACCTTCACTGAGCTTTTATGTCCCTGAAATATTACAAAAATGATTATAAACTGTTGTTGCAATCATTATAATCAATCACAATTATGGATACAAATGGAGACTAACCATGTATAAAAAAGGATATTCAATAACTAAATTCATAAGTATATAAGTATCAAGCAACGCAGCCAGATTTTGGCCCACATAAGTTGCACAAGAATGATAATGATTTAATCATTCACTGATTTGCGGAAGAAAAACGTCATTGGATAAAGGCATGCATCACATGTCTAATTCAGGATGAGAAAGCTATAGAACAGAAGAGCTTCAGTACAGGTTACAGAATGTCTTATTATTGCATCAAAACATTTGTCACATGTCTAACTTAGGATAAAAATTTATCACATGTTTGATTTAAGTTTATTTATAATGCATATCACATATTCAAATGCTTTTCACAAAATTTCGAAGCAACAAGAACACTATTTACAGTGCCAAAGTTTGGTGAAAAGAAAATATGGCAATTTTGTCACTGACCATGGTGTTCTTGATTTCTTTCCTGTTAATGTACCTAAACAGTTGAAAGACTTGCTTCTTGCCAATCCTTAAGGTTGTATCCTGTTAATGTACCAAGCTTTGCTTTGGTACCACAACCAGTCATCTAGTCTCATCCCAACTATTTGGGGCCAGCTGATAAATCCTCACACACAAAGCATTCCTATGTAATGCAATCAATAATGTTATTTGCCATACTGCTTTGATATACGAGTGAAATGCAATTAATGATAAGGTTCATAAAAAGTTGATGAAGAAACCAGTCATGAAAGAGGGTCAACTTTATCGTTACAGAAGTTTCGTCTCCTTCACTAATTCCTCTAGTCCTTTAATTATGTCTGGGACAGAGATGGTGATGAGACTTGGTACAAAGTGAGGTAAGAAAACATTTGCCGCTAATAATGAACAACAATGCCCTCCAAACTCTAGCTTAAAGAAGAGTTGACAAAGAAGAATAAACAGGCGCTTGTTGGGTAATTTACTGTGCAAATACGACTCTCACAGTGATTAAATGAAAGAATTGCTACATGTATGAGCATAGTGGGGAAGCATATGCCATTGATGTTTCACCTCCAAACAAAGACAAGTAAAAAAAAAAGGCTTCAATTTCTATTACACATGGTGATGAGGCTCATCCCTCTTGCAAGATCCTTCCCTTCGAGAGGTATGGAATTGGGACAGGACAGGAAGGCTGAGATGGACTGAGATTATCATTAACAATAAAGATAAAATGTTAAAAATTCAAAAAAGAAGTGTCCCACTCCATCTCAACCATCTCAGTGCATACCAAGTGTCAGGGCATAGCCGGGACGGTCAGGATATACTAGCCCATTAATGGACCGATGTCTCACAGGTATACTGTGCCAGTTTCTTGTCAGAACAGTACAGTACTGAGGGTACCATCCTGTTCCGCTGGAACCTAAATCTTTGTATGTTCTCTATTGACTGCTTACATTATAATGTCAGCAAACATTAAAGAGTTCATTTAAGAGGATAGCAATAATTCAAAACCATGCAACTACATGTGGCATATTCTCAATTATTAGAACAAAGAATGAATGGAAATTTAGAACTTAGAAATCAGACGTAAGGTTAAAAGACTTGAATTAGAAGAGCTAATTAAATGCCATTCTTTGAACCTTCTCTGTTTTTCAATTTTTCTTCAAATATATCAAGGAATTCTTATTCCCATCTTTTTGATTAATTTTACAAATTATTTAAACTTGTGGGCTGTTGCAGCCCAAAAATGATGCCTTTTAGTTAAAACCCAGGAGAAAACCCTGGTCAAAACTGAGAGCTCAGTTCTTGATGTGTGCTAATTAATGAAATATCTCATCTTTGAGACCAATTACATAGCTATTGACTGATCCCTTAATCTTTCCAAAATCAAGAATTCTATCTTTCAGATCTTTATTAACCGATATTTCAACCCAATATCCAGTACTGTCATTCCCTACCTGACTTTCAGTATTGTAATTATCCACATGCAGAAGCTTCTATCCATCAACAGTCTCAACTTCTTATTTTTAGTTCTATCTAGTTTTTTGTAAGACCACATAAAATCTCCTTAGTTTGTGTATTTATTAGCTTAAAATTATGCTTTATCAAGGATCTCACATGCAAGGACCCATTCAAGATTTCTTCAGTTCAATTTTACAGTACACAAGGACACCAACTTTCTTATCATCGCAACCTGGTGACATCGTATGCTGTCGTTTGCAAGAAAATCAAAATCAAGCATTGTACAACTATCAACTAAATTAGCCTAGCTTCTGATGAAACACTTGGGCAGTGTTTGGTAAGGATCATCAATGATCTAGATAGAGATGATGGGATCACCATATTTAGTTGCATTGCTCTTATATGATAGTTATCCTAACTCACCCCCATCTCTAGAATCAACACCCAACCTAGTGATCCTAAACCCATCTTTAAGGATGAATATCCAAAATCACCCTAAGATGTTATGATCTTGACTAGACTACACTTGAGTAGACCGCCAAATCAAATCCGGTTAGATCTACATTAGACTATGTCGGTCTTATATTAATACTTTAAGCCTTTAGATATGATCTACCACCTTTAAAATCTTATAATACCAAACATAATTTGAAGATTCTTAGCCCATGCGTCAATTGGTCCAAAAATTAGATAGTTCAAATAGCACAAAACAATAAATTTTTTTATTTTATTTTTAACCACTTGATGCATAGGCTATAGGTCTTTGAATCATGTAATTTTTAATATTTAAGCATTTAGAGGTAGTAGATCACAACCAATAGCTCGAGTTATCAATGTGGGATCCCCATAATCCAAATCTAGATCTAACTAGATATAAGTGGATAACCTTTCAAGTATAGCCAAGACAAGCTCATATTATAAGTATAATATTATAATAATAATTATAATATTATACCATTTAATATAATACAATGTAATACAATAATATAATATACAATAACAAGAAGAAAGTCTTAATCTAAAACTAATTGGGGTCGGTTACATGAATCTTACCTTTTCATTCAGTTCGGTTTAAAGACATAATTTTTATAAGATGTAAAAATATCATGTCTTTCTTTATTACTTCTATGCAATTTTTGATCTATCTCCTTTTTCTTTTACATATATCGAATTATATTATTCCTTCTTATCAGTGCATCTCTAGGTCTACATGATAAATGTCCGAACCATTTAAGTCGTTCTTCTCTTAATTTATCTCTAATTAATGCTATTTCTATTTTTTTATAAATAACTTCATTTATTATTCTATCTTTTCTTCTACTACTGCACATCCGTCTCGACGTTCATATTTTAGTCATACTTATTCGTTAGTCTTACAAAATTTTTATCTTTAATTTGGCAAGTGCTCTATAATTACATTATATTCTACTTGCACTTCTCCATTATATTCAACCTGCTTTAATTTTAGGACCATTCCATTCAATCTCTCGTTCTTTATGAATGATAGATCTTAAATATCAAAAAACTATATATATATATTAAGAACTTAATGATCCTCAAATTTTACTCTATCATCATCTCTATTTCTAATTTTACTAAAATTGCATTATGCATTTTCTATTCTTATCCTACTTAACCTAAAACCTTAGATCTTAATGTACTTCTTCATGATTTTAACTTATGATTAATCTCAATCCTAATTTTATCCATTAATACTATACTATCTGCAAATAATATGCATCATGTAATATTATTTAAATATTCCTATTAAGCTCATCCATAACTAGAGCAAAAGAGTTAAAAACTTAGAGCAAATCACTAATGCAAACCAATGGTAATTAGAAACTCACTCGTATTACCGTCAGTATTTCTTATACTAGTAGCTGTTCTACTATACATATTCTTGATTATATTAATAGAGGTAGATTTGGCTACATTCGAATTTAGCCCAGTTTAAATCTGGTCACCTTCCCCACCCTTGGATTCACACACTTCGCAGATTCTTAAGATGAAAAAAATGAAAAAGATGGGATGTCTCCCGAATCCGTATAAATCTAAGGGTGAGGAAGGTGACCAGATCCTAAACTTGGCTATATTTGAATGTTGCCAAATGTACCTCATATTAATATATCTAATAGATATTCTTTTCTTTTCTAACATCTATTATAAGACTATTTTAGGAACTCTCTCATATGCTTTCTCTAAATCAATAAAAACCATATGAAAATGTATCTTTTCTCTATACTTTTTCATTATCCTCCTAAAGAAAAATATAGCTTCCATAATCAGCATTTTTGATATAAAATTAAATTGATTTTTTGATATTTTTATACCACTTCTCAGCCTATGTGCAATCATCCTTTTATAAAGTTTCATAATATGATTGTTAAGTTTAATACCATGATGTACCCTTCCGAACGCATTGTCAAGCCTCAACCAAGTTAACTAGCATGACTTATGATGGAAAGAAGTCGGGTTAAAGGTGTCATGCCTCTGTAGTTTTTAAAGAATACTAATCTTAACAACTTTATTCAGGCGCTCCCATCATTTTATCTTAATAGAACAGAGACAAATTTAAAAACAATATCTATAGGCTTAATATGTCCATTCCATTATTTAAAAGATGCCTCCTTCTTGAACCATTCACAACCTTGCTACACTAGCCCAAAACTCAAAAAGTCATACTCCTATCCATGTCAGTGGTATATGATTGTATTCAGAAATGCGATATGCAGATGAGGTGTTGCTAAGTAAACAATGTTCAAATATGACAAAACCAACAAAATCAACATGCAGAACTACTTGTACCATACCAATTACTATAAGTGAACTTGTATCGATATACTGAAACTATGTACAACAAAAAGGATTAGATTCAACAAGACCTTACCAAAGCTTGTGCTTGACATCTTTAACTTGAAAGACGAAGAACTGATTCGGGGGAATCTCCGCTATATATAGACTCAGATAATGTCATGTTCTGTAATGAATCCACGTGTTTGCCACCTCGAGAAACCCTTAGTTGAGGTAGTTATAAGTGTTGGTAAAAAGTGTGTACCCATTGTTGGAACTATGACATACATATAGACCAAAACATGGATGTAGATTGGGAAAATCTTCCAATGAACATCATATGTCACAGGAAATTAAACAACACAAAGGTCAAAAAAATTATTTAAAAACATTATCTGGTGCTACCACCTGGCATTGGGATATAGTGATTTATTACCTTCTTCTTCCACCTTCTTTCTTTTTGAGTGAAGATTTCCTACATATATTTTGCAAATTTCAAAAAGCCTAAGGTCAATTATATATACATACTAAGCTCCCAAGAATCTTGGAAACCTGGAATGGAAACCACTTCCCGAGCTTACATGGTAAAAAACAGAAACCCCAGATCATATACTAACAAAGTGGATAAACATTCATCCTCTTTAGTGTCAGCATGAAATTTTTGTTATATTGTTGGAGTTTTAAAAGAAAGAAAGAGGAATGCATAAGCTGGAAATTATTATAAAAAGAAGTTCTTCCGTCCTAGAACACAATTATCAAGAACCAAGAAACATCAACTCACTCGTATCTCCTGGATCAAACGAGCCTCAACCATTCACTCCTTTCTTTCTGGAGCCCATAACAAACGCCAAGCTGCACTCTATCTCTAGCCCGCACAATATTCCTTCCATCCCAACATCTTCTCCAACCTCCATTTCCCTTCAAAGATCAAGCAACAGCATCAATCAAAAACAAAGAAAAGAAACCAAGAACCCACCATCATCCGCCTTGGAAGGAAACCGCTGCTTAGAAATTCTATCATATTCTTGGAGCGATTCCTACTTCGAAAAATCAAGAACGCATTCGTCTCCACTCTCCTCGTCGAGATTCCAGCCGTACGCGAGCCATCCACCCTCGGCGGCGATGGCGTTCGTCAAATCCTACCTTCCGGCGGCGAACAGCTGCTCCCTAGTCGGAAAGAAGTTCAGATTCTCGTACGTCTTCATGGACTCGCATACCTCCGCCTCCAGATCCCCTTCCCCTCCGGTCCGGACGCGTCCTCCTCCCGCGCCTCCCTCTTACTCAGCCCTCTCCGCCACCGTCGCCATGCATCGGCGAGTCCTGGGCCGGCGTTCTTGGACAGGACGAGGGAGAGAGAAGGGGGTTCTCCGGGGGGGGGGGGGGGGGGCGCGCTGGAAGGCAAACGGAGGGAGGCTGGAGCGAGAGAGGAGAGAGAGAGGAGGAAGGCAGAGGGATGCGAGGCCGTGATCGAAGCCACCTCACCGCATTTCTCCAACGCCAGCTGGGGTTGCAGAAGGGTTTCCATCTTTCTTTCTCCCTTTCTTTTGGGGAAGGAAGAGAGGGTGAATGGGGTCAAAAATGGGGGAAGAACTGAAGCGAAAGCGATTTCTTGCTGGCCCTGAAACGAAATATAGAGACGGATGGCATGCAGACGGAAGAGGACGGGAATCGAGCAGGGCACCGGGGTACGATGACCGGAAGCGATTGATAGGGCGCTCGCGTCGATGCTTGGGTTCACGTGAGGTGGTACGTTGGGATCGGTGGGGAAGGAAAGGTGAGGATAGGATAGGAGAGGAGTACAATACGCCGGGAGGGCAAGGTAGGCGGAGGCCAGCGCAGAGGGGCAGGAAACGGAACGGGAGGCGGACGCCGTACAGTGGTTGCAGTCGAAAATAATAATAATAAAAAAAAAGCCCATTTCGGGAAAGCAAACAGTGAAGCCGGTCCTCGAATATTACAATTTTAATATTATCTTATTTACGCTGATTTTATTTTTTTTTCCATATAAACTTATTAATATTCACATAAAACTATCTATGTTCGTTACTTCCTATATATATATAAACTATAATATAATTCACTTGGTTGACTTGGCCTGTAAGCATTTTTTTTTTTTTTTTCCTATCGTACAATAGTTAGCTCAAGAAATAGAAAAATAAAATAAAATTGGGCCTAGCTTTGCATTTCCTCCTGTGCTCATGATCATAGTGATTCGGTTCAAATCTTACGTCTAAAACCTCTAAACTAAGGGATCATGTTGATGAAATCAAAGCACCACCACATAATTTTGGAGAAATTCTTTCCATCACCTCTGCTATAATTAATTATTTCCAGTATTGAGACGAGAGGTTTTGTTCACGACCATCACCATCTGTTTTCTAATCCTATTGCTTGATCTTTTATAAAATTTCTCACCTTATATTTTAATCTCTCTCTCTCTCTCTCTCTCTCTCTCTCTCTCTCTCTCCTTTTCTCTCTCTTCTTTACTCAACTTTTTTCTTTCTCCTCTTTCCATGGGTTCAATCCTTATGCTAATTAGGATAGCTTGGGTGGCGGAGTTCAAGATAGAATAGTAAAGAGCTAGAGATTAGAGATCGTTGTGGAGGTATAACTATCGTTTGAAATCATGGTAATGATGCGAAGGTGCATGAAGGTATAATAATGGTCATATGGAGGTACGTGTTGGCTGATGTGCCAATAAGCAACGATTATGAAATTATGGCCCACAGTGGTGAAGCGTGGGGAGTTACTATAGAGAACAAGTGGTTGACGAAGTGATGCTAGATATAATCCTTCCTAAGGGAAGAGATGGTCATGCAATGGAGCTGGCCATGAATTAGAGAAGGTGGCCAATGGTAGTGGAGCAAGTTGATGTTATTATAGAGAAACAAGGTCGTGAGCAAAGGCCATTCATAAAGTATAGGGCTGCAATGGTGGAGAGTCATGCAATAAAGCAATGGATGAATGGGAGATGCCAAATGGAGAACTATGATCTTGATATTAAGATGGAGAGCAGCGTAATATACCAAGTGATGGTGGTAAGTAGTAATATCAATGAAGCCGAAGAAGACCATGAAAAATATGTTACGAAAGAGCATTGGATGATAGTGATGTCATTGTTATGCTGGAATGATAGTGCCGATTGCATTAGAGTTGGTAAAGGGCAAAGGTGTAATAGTTAATAAAGATAATTTGATAATAATATTCATCTTTCTAAGTTTTTTAAAATATGCTTTCATCATGGTAACATATGGGAGATACTTGTATGTTTATAATTTCAGATCCCCAACTTGGTTTTGTAAAAAAAAAAAGAGAGAATTGTTAAGGAAATATAGAAATTCATGAGTGGTTTGCATTGATCTAATAAGTGACTTCAATTTGCAATTGAAAAAATTAGCTAGTATGTTATCATCGTTGATTCAAAGAGTGGGCTAAGGTTAATTCTCCATATCCTTTTGTAATTTGACAAACATTAATAAAGATTCTATAGTTAAGGTATTTGTTGCTACCGATTAGCTAAGAGGTTTAAATTAATAAATGAAAGATGATTGTTTTCTAAAAGAAAATAAAAGGAAGGAAAGATGATTGCATTTTTTTTAATACAAACCGTGGGGGTCTAAAGGTATAAATTTTATAATGTGACATTTCAAAAAGTTGGGGCTTTATTATCCTATGAGAGTGCAATCAAGTAATTGATTTTAGAGTTCAAATTTGTTTAATTTATCAACTCTTACCATTCCATGTGCATGTTATATTACGTTCCGTCAGTTGTTGCAAGGTGTAGAATTTCTTATAAAGAGGCTAAAGAAATTACTTATTCCTTATGTTTGGAAGTGTAATATATAGAGAGAGCCCTCGAAAAGCTGGTTTGCCATGATAAAAAAAAAAAAAGAAAAAGTGAAAAACAATAAGAGTTGATGGAGAATGTTGCTGAATGTTGAGATTTATAAGGTTTATGAGATTTAACTTATGTTGATTTTATTGGTTATTATTATATTATATTATATTTATTTATGTTAAGATTTAGAAAGTTTTTAAGGTTTGCTTAATAGCATGTGACTGCGGTGTGATGTCCCCGGATTTGGACTACGGATCAAGGGACGCCATGTTGAATAAATACAGTCCCTGAAACCCTCCTTCATGAGACCATGCATCTTGCCCGGTTTCTTGCTGCGTCCAGAGGCAGGCCAGGGGTGGGAGCGCAGCTAAGAGGCGGCCATGCTTCGAGAGGGAGGGAGGGAGGAGGAGTGGGAGGGGGAAGAGAGAGCGCTTACGCAGGGCGTGAGCGTATGGTTTTCCTTCGGGAAACAACAAGAACATTCGAAGTAGCCCACCTGATTGATCTCCGGCTTTACCCTTCGATCCTTTTGAAATCTTTGACGCAACGGCTACTTCTTTCAGAAAAATCGCACGCTTCCCAAGTAAATTGCCTCCCTGTTCCCCTCTCCCATGTGTCGGCTTCATAATTAAAAGAACGCTTCCCATGAATGTGAGATCCCCACCTCTGTAGCTCTCCTCTTTCCTCTCTCACCTGCCCCCCCCCCCCCCGCCTCTGTTCTGAGTTCCTCATTCTCCATCTCTAGCCTCTCATCTCCAAGAAAGAGGTCGTGGAGAGAGAGGCATGGCTCTGTGGCTCTGGGCTCTTGCCGCGTCGATTTCCATCGCCCTTCTGCTCTCCTCCGCTTCGGCCTTGTCTCCCGATGGTAATAAAGTGCTTCAACCTTAGGCGAAGATCTTTCCTTTTTCCTCTTCTCTTCTTCGCCGTCGTTAATCTATTGCTTTCTGGGAATCTTAGGCCAAGCACTGCTGGAGCTAAAGGCGGCGTTCAATGACACGAAACGGATGCTTCGGAGCTGGAGACGGGCCGATCCAAACCCCTGCGGCTGGACCGGCGTCACCTGCCATTTCCCCGACCTCAGAGTCCGGTCCATGTCCGCACTCCGAGCTCTTTCTTTCTCTTTTTCTCTTCCGCTCCTTTTCTCTGTTCTCCGCGTCTCTTAACTTATTTCCACTCCGCCGCAGAAATCTGCCATACATGCAACTCGAAGGCATCATTTCTCCCAGCATCGGCAAGCTCCAGAGGCTCCAGCGACTGTGAGACTTCAAGCCTTTCTAAGTTTTCCTTCTCTGTCTCTCATGCATTCTTAGATTTTTGTAGGAAGAAATAGCTAGAACACGTAAAGGTGTCATCTCTTTTGTGAATATCAGCTAAAGCTCGCATCTTGCACTGGCTTTGTATCTGGGACTTCGCAGGGCTCTCCATCAGAACAGCTTGCATGGACCCATTCCGGCTGATATCAGGAACTGCACCAGGCTAAGAGCACTGTATGCCCTTCTCTTCCTCTTTTTTTTTTCTTTTTTTGGTTACTTTATTTCCACTTAATATTTCTCATTTGATTGTTTACACTAGCTGCATTCCCCTGTTCGTGTAGGTATCTGAGAGCCAATTACTTGCAAGGAAGTATTCCTCCCGAGATTGGAGACCTTACTCATCTCACTATCCTGTATGTTTACTAATCCCTGGTCCTCTTTTTATTATGTTATATTACCTTTTCTCTTGGTTTCTGTTAATTGGATGTGGAATGCAGGGATTTATCGAGCAACTCGCTGAGGGGAACGATACCTCCCTCAATGGGTCGTCTCACTCATTTGCGTTTTCTGTAAGTTTAGAAAGCGATCTCATTTTCACCTTGTTCTATATTAACTTATCTAGAATGGTACTATATTTGCTAGCTTTGCATTTTTTTTTTTTTTTTTCCCCTATTTGATTGTGAAATCCTGTGGTGCATTCCATCACAGAAACTTATCCACCAACTTCTTTTCTGGTGAAATCCCAAACGTTGGAATACTAGGCACTTTCAGGAATACCTCGTAAGTTGCACTCCTGCTCTCCCAAATGCCTAATAACATAGATGATCAGTGTTTTTTTATGCGTCCATGTCAGTTTGATTATCATGTTCAATAGGTTATAGAGCAAGTTTGATATGTGAAGATTGTATGCGTTCTAGTCCTTATGATATCTCCTTGGAGCTGTTATAATGATGCAAATGGATGCAGGTTCGTTGGAAATCTAGAGCTATGTGGCTTGCCAATCCAGAAACTGTGCCGTGGTTCAATGGGCTTTCCTGCAGTGCTACCACATCCGGAATCTTTCGCTTCACCAGGCAAGTTTCGATTTGGAGTTTCATTATCATTTGAGAATAACAAAATAGAACAATTCTGTTGTTCTTTCTGAATATAGTATGAGTAGAGAAGGGTGAAGTACCTTGTTACTTAGTATTGCTGATGACAGTTTCAACTCTTTCTTGCAGTTGAATCATCAGGGATCCCACCAATTCCCTCAAAAAGAACAACACATTTTCTCAATGGGATTATAATTGGTGCTATGTCTACCATGGCCCTGGCATTAGTTGCAGTCCTTGGTTTCCTTTGGATCTGTTTACTGTCAAGAAAGGGAAAGGCCGGAGGCAAATATATAAGAATGGATAAACAATTTGTTCAAGATGTTGGTAAAATATATAATCTCCTCTGTCCCTTCTTCCCCCTATGTCCTACCAGCTGCCAAACTTATTTTATGTTCCTTTCCAATTAGGCACCAAACTAATCACTTTTCATGGAAACCTTCCATATTCATCTGAGGAGATAATAAAAAAGCTGGAGCTACTTGATGAAGAGGATATTGTTGGATCAGGTGGATTTGGTACTGTCTACAAAATGGTGATGGATGATAATAACATATTCGCCGTCAAGAGGATTGATCGGAACCGTGAGGGATCTGATCAGATTTTTGAGAGGGAACTCGAGATTCTGGGCAGCATTAAACACATCAACCTTGTCAATTTGCGAGGCTATTGCAGGCTCCCCTCGGCTAAACTCCTGATATATGATTACTTGCCCTTGGGCAGCTTAGACCACTACCTGCATGGTAGGCTCCTTGACTGAAACATTAGCAATTATTTTTATAGTAAAAATAATAAAACAAATGGATGCCCTGAGATTATTATATGTGTCACAAACTATATAGAAAGATTTCCTGAAGTGTAGGATTTTAACCTGTTTCATTTTTCTCTTACACACTTTTCCTTTG
Organism: Metroxylon sagu; assembly: GCA_017589505.3. Lineage (NCBI taxonomy): Eukaryota > Viridiplantae > Streptophyta > Magnoliopsida > Arecales > Arecaceae > Metroxylon > Metroxylon sagu. The sequence goes on along the minus strand of JACVBY030000190.1, from coordinate 11,805 downwards.
TTTATTGCGACCATCATTAAAATTATTTTACTTCCACTTATTCCCTATTATCTACATCTGCTTAGAAATCAGCGATCAGCCCTCCGGAGAGTCAGGTGAATTTATTCCAGGCTATTACTAAGTTCTGCTTTTCCATTTCTATTTTTTCAGAGCATGGGCAAGATGAGCAGCCCTTGAACTGGAATGCGCGCATGAAAATTGCCCTTGGCTCTGCCAGAGGACTGGCATACTTGCATCATGATTGCTCTCCCCCTATAGTGCATAGGGACATAAAATCCAGCAACATTCTTCTTGATAGAAGCCTGGAGCCTCATGTGTCGGATTTTGGTCTTGCCAGACTTCTTGTAGATGATGATGCACACATTGCAACAGTTGTAGCTGGTACTTTTGGTTATCTGGCACCAGGTTTGTTACTCAATATCTATCATAACTTCATCTACCTGCACCTTTACTCATCTCACACATCAAAACATAGCCTGTGTTATGTCAAGTTCTCAAAACAAACTATTTAGCGCACCCAAAATATTATTCAACCTGTGGAAATTTTCTTTGATGCCTAACTATGTAAACTGTTAATCATTCATCAAATTCAAATGGGATGAATGAAAGAATTCCAAATTTCTAATCAGTTAAATTAGCCGTGGACATTGACTGGTTTAGCCTAGTTGATGGGAAAAAAAATTCTATCACAGCAATTTGTTCTTAGGTTCATCTAGTGCAATTTCAGGACGTTCACATTACTTTCTATGGAACAGAAAACCTGCTTAACAATGCAACAGAGAAAGCAGATGTTTATAGCTTCGGTGCACTCTTATTAGAGTTAGTCACAGGAAAGAGGCCTACAGATCCATCCTTTGTTAAGAAGGGCTTGAATGTTGTTGGCTGGGTGAGTTAGATTTACACTTATCATATTTTCCAATTACCTTTCTCTCTTTGTTCCACCAACTAATGTTCCAAGTGCTGCAGCTAAACACATTAACAGGAGGACATCGGTTGGAAGAAATTGTTGATGAAAAGTGTGGTAATGTCGATGTTGAAGCAGTCGAAGCAATCCTTGATATAGCCGCAATGTGCACCGATGCGAATCCAGATGATCGCCCTTCTATGAACAGTGTATTGAAAATGCTAGAGGAGATCATGTCACCCTGCCTGAGTGATTTCTATGAGCCTCACTTGGACATTTAAGCAGACTCTCCAAAGTCGTGGAGCTGGGTTCTGTAGATATACACCACTTAGTGAATTCGGGCCATTTGCTCTCATTTTGGGAATGTGTCGCTTGCCAGAACTGCTGTTGTCAAGCAAGGGGACATTGTTTGAATGCATGTACAGATGAGAGATTTGCAGTAGTAGTCTTCCTGTCTGCTTTCATTGCAGACCAGTTCAGTTTCTTAATCTTAGCCTGACGAAAAAGAATGTTTTTTTTTTTTTTTTTTTTTTTTGGTAACAAGAAATCAGTGGTGCTTATTAAGTGATCTTCAATATCAACATCAGATGGTTGAGGCATTCGCAACAAAATCAAATATCAGTAGGAAGTGTTGAGCCGAGTTCAACCAGAACTCTTGGAAACAAAAAGTAAGGAAGTATTATTATACCATGAACCCAATTGCCTAAAAGCTGAGCTATAAATCGACATGGAATATTTAAAGCATGCTCCACCCACATTTTTCTTTGAATATCTTTCTCCTCTACCCATCCCAGTCCGTTGAGGATGACTCTGTATTCCAACTTAACACGCTTTAACCAAAGGAGAATCATAGATAGGCCTAGGTCCTTGAACTGTTTTACATCAACAGCATAGGTCCTTAAAGCTGTATTACTTATTGCTTCACAAGAGTGCCACCTTGTAATAGCGTCGAGTATCATCTTTGCCTTTGTTAGTACGAAGAGGACTCACCTTTTTCACTTTTCATCATCAGCATTACATTCTCTTTTTTTAAAAGCATCGATCTTTATCTAGTGGTGGCTTCTATTGCGTTGGCCTGGGTCTGCCATTGATAGCAGCAGCAGGCCTGTTAAAGCTTTCCCTTTGTTACAGCCACTTTATTTGTGAAGCATAATTAAGAGGGGGTACCTCAAGCCTGGGATGAATTCAATACTGGAAACAAAACCAAAACAGGAAGGACCACTGTATTCATCACCAGTTGATGCCATCGAGACCACTCTCCTCCATGCATTGGCTTTTCTGAATGCTAGTTTAGCACCTTGAGATGCCAGAAGAGGAGTCACAAGCTTTGGAACTAGCATGTACTGGTGCTATGGTTAACAAGCGGGGAACAGCAAAAATGCCTGGCACATGGCCAAGCCCACCGTCCCAGGGCCTGAACATTGGGTCCTAGCTTGTGTCTCCGTGCCATGCATATGATCATTGTGCAAAGCCGAGAGGGTACATCCTCTTCCCCAGAAATCCTCCAGTCATGGATGGCTAGAGCCAAGGTGAGCCCCCCTACCTCGTTTAATACCATGCCAGTCCTTCCGTTGTAGTCACTGTAAGACCGTACACCGGTCTTGTGAGTCCTGTCAGCAGAGGTACTACCATATTTAAAAGTTTTTAGGGGAAGTACTGAGGCTCGAAAAGGACAAGCCAAGCCCCCATAGCAATAGCTGCGACGTATTGGATTCCCTCGCTGCCACTCCTGCTATTGGCAAAGGATACAATGCAACGTGGCAAGATCCGTTGATTGGATTGTAGTCAAAAGTTCAACTCATGAAGCAAATAATCCATCTAAATGAGGTGGGGTGCACTCTAACGAGGTTAAGAATTTGGGCATGGATCGTAGTGTGTCCCACCCTGTACTATTTTCAAGCGCTCTCAGAAATGAGTTATATGAAGAACAGGTTGCCCTCGTTTTTTTTTTTTTTTTTTTTTTTTTTCATAGAACCAGTTTTACACAGCGTCAGAGTTCATGGTTATTTCTCTTAATTGAAATCATTCAACCAAATGGCTCCTCGGAGTGTTAAAGATTTTTAAAGCACGAGCTCTACTTAATGAATGCCGACGTTAGATTGCAGCAAGGAGCACGAGAATGGTGAATAAATGAAGCTTTGGTGTTCCCATGGTTTATCTTGATGCATCATTCATGGCTGAGTTGAAGAATTTAAAGCACACCACTGTGGATCTAGATGCATCAAGCATGGATGCATTGAAGGCCATAGCAACGTTGAATGCAAGTAAAAATGCTCTGCTTCACTATCAATTATTTTGACCTGTAAGAAAGACTATGGGGTTGACTCCACAACTCAATGACCTGTCCAAGTGGTTCTCTGACAGCAAATACCTTAATTTAAAAGCAAAGAAACTGTGATGAACAAGAACTACAGACATTTTTCCTCAAATCAACGAGCAATATCTATCTTAGGCAGGGAACTTCTCAGAATCTAGGATTTCCAAATTCCAAGCCAATGTTGGCTTCTCTCATTCAACAGCCACGGAGCTGGAAGCGTAGCTTAACTCTGCCCAATCCCCTGACGAAGAACTAGGCCAAGACCTTGTACTCATAAGAAAAATAATGACATGATAATAATCTGGTATTAATTCCAATGCATGGAAGGATTGGCTATAAGCGGTTTGCTAGTCTACAAATGTAAAATCCTCCAACAAAACTCAAGTCAGTTGAATAAAGCATGTCTGCTAACTTCCAAAATTACCATCCAATTGTATATTGGAATGAACACACTTGGGGACAAAAAAAGGCAAGAAAAATACAATGACAATAATACAGTGGGACATGGCCAAAAGCGAGAGAAAGTACAACAGATGGCTCTCTCCAAGCAGCTAGCAGTGTACATGTCAAACACAAAGGGCTTCTCTAAAACAAAAAACCAGGCATAGCATATACGCTAATAACTACAAGATCGGTGCCGGTGCCGGTGCTTTCGACTTTCCTACAGAAACTAACCAACTTGCACCATTTTAACTTCATTCATACCTGACAGAGGGGAATACTATAAACTGATTTAGTTCATTGTCAAAGAAGATCATCATAGGCAATGATTTCCCTGCCCTTATAGGGCAGAACTGATCCAGATCTGGTGTTTGCTGCAGTAGCGCCTGCAATAAGCTTCTTATGACCAAGCCTGCTCGGGGGTATTTCTGCTTGAAGATGCTTTGATGGGGGAGAAATTCCAACTCCCATTCTCCATTCTGGCAGGGGATCTATTGCACGAACCACTAAGACCTGCTTTTAGCACCGTAAACAGAGACCAAGGAAAAAATGAACCACTACATTATACGCATAACTTCTAATAGGACTCAATTAAGCAGTGAAAACATGGCATTTATCATGTGCTTTGATTATTAACAATTAAGCAATGAAGAACTAATAAGTCAATCAAATTCCAAGGAAACGGAAATGGGCAGAATAGAAGTCAAGGTACAGGTGACACTGATAAGTGGAAGGGATGCTTCCTTTTAGCATGAAAGGTCGAAAGCTAGCTCATGATCCAAAGGAAGAGCAGGCTAAATCTGAAAATGAAAAATGACTTAGAAGAAAATGCATTATTTGACTTTAAAAGGTTAGCAATATTGGCTCTGACCACTAAAATTACTGAGGTTTCTACAGTGAAATATTATAAAAATTGTCACTCATCAGGCCGATCAAACAAGGTGGCTAATGCAATTCATTTGCAGCAATTGAGCCAGACTATCTGACTTACCAATATGTTTATTTAGAGACTAGACCCTGTAAAAAATCATAGTGTTCAAGATAGTGCCAGGATATGAACATAATGCTTAAGAATGACTGAGCTTATTGGCAAGATGAATAAAATGCTAAATACATTTCAGGTCACAACATTTGATACTTCAATGTGCAGGAGGATTACCTTTTATTGTTCAATTTATGTGGAAGAACAACACAAGTGTTGCAGAAACAGGTAAATTAGAGGAATCGGAGTTGTAGAGTATGAGAATGGTAAGTGCATATGCTGCAAATATTTAATGATCCAAGAGATCATGAGGCATGTTGTAGACTGATCTGGTCACATTAGGCAGATCTAGATAGGGTTTAGGAGCAAGACCCGCTGCATCCTTGATTGTGAACCAAAAATTTTAGGAGGCCATAACTTCTAGTCTAGAAGAAATTTGACAATGCAATAGCAAACTAAAGTGATGTAGAAGTTGAGATTTAGCTTTTGTCCAAATTTAAAAATTTTATTCTATTTTTTATTTTGAAAAATTCAGTCGTAACTAAGAGAGCAGAAAAGTGTTCAAGCTCAGGCTGAAAAGTGTCTCAGAAGCTCAAGATAAAACCTTTATGAAGGTCATATTGTAGTTGAGAAAATAGAAATGGGGAATCTCTTAACTTGTAAATAGAAAGGTCATATTGTTGTCGGACAGTAAATGGGCCCCAGAATGCCTAAGCAATGCCTAGCCTGATATGATGCAAGTGCTGCTCTGGCTATTGGCATGCCTAACTAGGCATGAGGGTGTCATTGCCATCTACACAATTTTTATCGGGTGGCCTCCTATTGTGTGTGCATGCACATCTGTGCATCTGGATGTATCCAATCATGTGTTTAACTATGTCTTCATATATAACACCATGTAGTTTTCCTTTAGAGTCCAATCTAATCTATCCCACTCTGCATGAGCATTCCAAAAGTTTTAATCTAAACCCTTAAACCTAAGCTCTATCCTCCAGTAAGTTGGCAGATAAAATAAGAGCTAAAAGAACAATGATATATACTGTTGCTCCTATCATAACTTATTTATGAGTTTGCTAAAGATTTTCCATACTATAATATATCCTGTTGGGGTTCTTTATGTGGATGACTAAGTACACAAAAGTTTATAGTGCTCAACTTTAAGGCATGTTAAAGTATTGATTGTTATTACATGATTTGACAATGGAGATGATGTAGACAAATCAAAATATAGGTGATATATATAATTGAGCCAGTATACTCCTGGTGGAAAATCAATGATGGGTTTGTTTAATCCACACTTTGATAATGATATAAAATATTCAAAATACCTAGAAACTCAAAAAGTTAAGTGACTTAAAAGTTTCCTACTAGTGCATCAAGTTGGGTGCAAGTGGACTATAGCAATACATCTAGGCAGATAACATATATCTCTTACTTCTCCTCCATCTCCTCCACAACCACCATCAATTCATCTCCTATCCAATAAGCTCAGGATTCTTCCTCCTTTCCCTTGGCTTCCTCTTGTTGCCTATTCCTCATATTCCTTTCCCCTCTCCATTGCACCTTCAAAGCTAAACCCAATTTTGCCCCAGTCCACCACCACTCCAATCCCAACATCAAAACAATAAGGGACCTCTACTGGAGCAAGTAAAGCTTGGACAATATCTTATGACACTGGCTCTCTTCTAAGATTATGGGTTACGTATTTGGTGGTAAGCTAACTGAACTACATCATCATCAACCATGTTTAAGTCGGTATCATCTTTTTTTTCTTTCTTTCTTTATATTCATCCACCTCTCTCTCTCTCTCTCTCTCTCTCTCTCTCTCTCTGTGTGTGTGTGTGTGTGTGTGTGTGTGTTTATTTTGGTTCTTCTCGATACTTTCTCAGGTCTGAAGGTTACACTTCTTTTGGTTGACAAAAGGTAAGACCTAACGTCCCCTCAGATTTCATGCCAATGTGGCTCAACTATCAGACTATCAATGAAGATACGGTGTTAGTATCCATATTTCCTATACAATGGAAGTTTACCTAGTTAGATTCTCCTTGTTTCTGAACATAATATAACCAAAAGATCTTAAAAATAAATACTTTTAAATCAAGTCTACTCACCTAGTCAAACTAAAACTGTAAAGATTCACATTTTGTGTCAATTTACTTCACACAGATCATAGGAATATTTCCAATCACATTTCTTAATGCAAATAGCATGGAGTAGCATACTACTTTTATAGGCTTGCTCCTTTTATTAAGCACATAATTTCAGTCTTCGCTTGACTCTACTTCTATTGAAGATAATTATGGACTCAGGCTAAGAATTTGTCTATCAAGAACAAGTAAGAGCGGTTCAAGCTACGAAAGGTGTATAAAAGTTGACGCCTTTACCACTAGTTTGAAAGGGGATATCAAAATTCTCCCCATTCCGAAGAAATTAAAGTCAAGTAATCCCTAGGAACCAAACCCATTGCCAAAACAATACCACCAAAAGCTATCTGTTGAGCGAGAAGAGAGAGAGATAAAAAGGGAGAAGGGGAAGCACCCTTTTGGATCGGATGGTGATGCCTAAGGTCGGATCGAGGGAGGCGGAGATGGCTGCCTCGGCGGAGTGGTCGGAGCGGAAGGCGACGTAGCCGGAGCCGTCGACGTCGATGCGGATGCGGGAGATGGGGCCGTACATCTCAAGGCGGGACTTAAGCTCAAGAACCGTGCAGTCGACCGGGAGGCCGGCGACCATAACGAGGGAGGGGGAGGAGGATCTCCTACCGGACTCGACGGCAGAAGGCTCGGGCTCCGGCTCCGGTTCCGGTTCGGGCGGCCGCCGCGGCCGTTTGGAGAGAGAAGGGGGCGGATCACTGGGCCTCTCGCGCTTCCTCCTCCGGTTCATGGCTCCTTCTCGGTGGTGCGCCGGGCTTGTTGCCTGATATTTTTGGCGCAAACGAAGTGGAGAAAAAACTACTAACACGTGAACCAGCTCATTTAGGGTCGCCCATTTTTTTCTTAAAGATATTTAAGTGATGGCTAATTGATGTTTATCACTTATCTACATATTATCAAAAGATTAAGAAAATAATAATAATAATAATTTTAACGAATCAATATACCAAATCGATGCTTAAATTGGCTAAACCTATTTGATCGTATAAGTGAAATAAATGTAGACCTCAAACTCTCTCCTCCCCTTCACTCAAATTCATCTTCTTTTTTTTCTTTTTTTTTTTTTCTACAGTTTAATTCATCAGCCTTTAAACTCCCACCAAACACAGGACACTGTCAATCTAAGGATAACGATCACCACCGAAGCATCCTCACTGTCTCTCAGTATTGATCATATGGTCGGTCGCTTGCGTCTTGTGGCCATCTAGTTGACATCAAGATAGAATCTGCCACATTATCCTGGTTGTAAGAATTTTTCACAATGTTATGCCATGCCCCTGAAAAACCCACGTCTCTGCACTGCAGATAAGGCGGGAGATAATGTTCTTGATGTATGTGAACCCAAACAATCTCAGCAACAGAGAAGAGAAGAAAGGCGCATAGAAAATCCACTTGCAAGGTTTCACAAACAACAGGCATGCTTTCAGAGGATGCACTTTTATTTATCTCCTACAACTGAATTTGTATCAACCATTTTTGATCTACTAACTTTACCATTCCGGGTGTAAAAGCCCCAGAAAATATGTAGGAACCGAACTAATGGCTTCTTTTGGTTACACTGAAACCATGTTACACAAAATCCATGAATTGAATGCTATGGAGCTACCCTACGCGCTCAAAAGTCCTAATGTTTTTCGTTAGCAAAGCCCCCCCTCCTCCAAATAAAATAAAATAAAATAAAATAAAAAAAAAAAGAATTGGATGATGTGATCATCAGAATGCAGTCCGGATCATGATAATATGATATCAGATAAACATCTGATAATCCATTGCCAACTACAACTCCACGAAGTGAAACCAATTGTCATCATTTTTGCACTTCATCTCAACTACGGATATTTTTAACAGGTTATTTTAGGGCATAAAAAATAATTTGCATCTGTTGACGTCACAGGGGATTAATCCAAAGAGGTCTGAGCCGCATCCAATACCATCCCAGTGGAAGGAGTAGTCCATTAAAAGTATGTATTGTTCCACGTCCGCCACCCAACACCAACCATCAACCAACCCAAAAAGATGAGAAAAGCAAGCATCATTTGGTGACAGAAGATATCCATAACCTTCAGGGGAGCGAAAATGTCAAACATCTGCTGCGCCCACGACAAACAAAAATTTAAGTCCCTGCCATCTATTTATGTAAAGGGAGGTAGAGCAACTACATGAAGCAACACAGCCAATTCACTAGTGTTATTATTTGGAGATTAAAATTAAACACCAAGTCAAGATTAACAACAGTGCAGAAGACGCCCAAAAACCAAATCAGAGCCATCATGATCAGGTTTTCATGATACCATATCAACATCTAAATGCATATACGAAACATGACTTATGTGTTATCCATCCTGCATCTCCTTACACTGGCTTCTACCACATCTTGGCAACAGAAGACAAGAAAATACCTGATCAAGACCATTCAAAAAGATGTCAGAACAAAAGTAATCTAGAAAGAAAATGCAAGACATGTTAAACGTATTATTCAATATTTAAGGCAGGGGCATCCCAAGATAACCACAGAAAGTAGAAAGATGTGTGGCTGTGAGTGGAAATGAGGCCTGGTTGCACACAGTATCAACTGGTATACATATTGCAGCAAGTGGCACTTATAAGCATGACATCTTTATTCATGTCTTAAAATAACTGTAGGAACCCTTCAGGATCCCCCTAGTGTACTCAGTTCCTATCCGAGCAAATATGTAACGTACAAAAAGAATTAACATAGAGAAAATACTCTTGGTGCAACAGAAAAAATCGCAATAAAAAGAAGAAGATAAAATATTAAATAAATACAGGCAATCCTTGATGCTAAACTACAATCATTGAACATAATATTGGTGGATGGGCAACATTAACAAATTTAAAAGAAAAGATACCCAATATCCTTTAATACTTGATACTCATGTCGAGCTCCAATAATCTGTCCTATAAGTTTTCAAAGTAGTTCTTGTCTTTAAAATATAAATGCTTATTAACTTTTTTGGTTGTAACTTCTAAAGATTGGAGAGCTGAACTCTTCCAACAGCAAATTGACTCGCCCTAATGATGTTAGAAGGGAGCTTCTTTCTCTTCTTTGGAAATTACTAAAGGATGTAGATATTAAAACAATTTTTACAGATTTTAACTTCTCTTACATCCTTAAGAAAATTAGGAAGTACTAATCAGAGGCATGCAGATTGAAAGACCTCAACAACTAAAGCACTTTAATGTGTTCTTTACACAATAGTATACATACTAGTTAAAAATTCTCTCTCTCTCTCTCTCTCTCTCTCTCTCTCTCTCTCTCTCTCAATCAGATGCCTGGATGCATGTTGGAATCCAATTCTTGTGTCTGTACTCTATATCAAGGAAAAACTAGTTGAAGCAACTGGTTATAGCAACAATGTTAAGCACATACAAAGCACATATCACAAGATGTTCATGGCCATATAATCATTTGGTTACAGGAAATGCAAGCAACTAAGGCTTAAGCCCTAATAGAAGGAATAAATAGAAACAGACTGAGCTCCTTGTCTGACTTGTAACTTCTCGCAACCATCCTCAATTCCAAAGAAACTTCAACTGTTTACAGTCGGTTGGGTTATTCCATCTTCTCCAATAGTCAAAATAAATCTTCTCCTTTTATTTTTTTTGGGTCCAAAATCATGCTCTACCCTCCACATTGTGACAAGGTCTCAAATTTTCAGCACTCTAATCACATGCTTGTTCTTGAAAGGAAATTGGTACTTTTTGAGAATTGAGACTCCACTTGTTAAATAAGAAGTCTGAAAATGATGATTCATTCAATAACTTGAAATAAATTACATAGTAGAAGCACATGTCTAGTACAAATGGTAACTACACCAATCAAATTCAATATCTGTGGCTTGATAAATTGATTTGCTATTCTTGATTCCAACAAGTTGCGTTTTATTGCTATTGCTCTTTCTACAGTGGGCACAGACATACATAAATAAATCATATCCATATTATCAAAAGCTTGCAGATGAAAGAGCAACAGCTGCTAAGGCAGCATGTGTAGTCTCTATCTTGACCAAGTTCAAACATAAACAATCCATTTCCACTAAGATACTAGGCCAAAAAAAAAAATCTTCATGCATATTTAGAAATGTATTCTTTTCTTGTTCTAGTATGAATGAGATTAGTACATCAGCATGCATATAAATGCATCTCTTCCAATCAATATATGGGATCACATGGTTATTAAAGATAAAATTTTGGAGTGGGTATATTGAAATGAGAATGGCATTTTGCCTAGAGAATGGTGGAACGCCAGGACCTGATAGCATCTAAACTGCTCTCACAAGAATTTAAAGAAATTAGTCCTTATAAATAATGTCCTATAAATAGATGTGATGGGGGCAAAAGATAGCCAGACGAAACGTGGGTGGAATGGAAAGTCTACCTTACTTTGATTCCTAACGAGGGTGTGACAGAGTATGACTTATAATAGGTCCTTCAGCATGGTCACTAGTCTGCACTAGTGTCACCATATGTACCTTGATTTACCCAATAGAAAGAGATTCATCATGATTCCAAAATATGGACGGGGTTTACACATTAAAACTTATGAAAGAATATATGATGGGCAAAACACTACAACCTATTTGATATTATTGTTGTTTTTGCATTTCTCTACAAATTTGCGAGATCCCACATGGAGATTGATGTCAAAGATAGCATTCGCACAAAAATTCTTCTATTCCTAGCTTTCATTTTTACTTTTTCTTTGAAAGACATAAATGTTTGCTACCAAAAGCTCTTTCTTTTTTTTTTTTTTTTTTGGTTGAGAGAGAGAGAGAGAGAGAGAGAGAGTCATCATTCATGTTGTTCGGTCTAGTTCATTTTCGCTCTTGGGTTTTTGGGGGAGAAAAAGCAATACCCAAGGGCGCTAAATTTCAACAAAGAAGAACGCGATCTCTTCATCTGGGATCCCTCTTCCGGATCTCCTTTATTAGCCACACCTAAAGCTACTGCGTTTTTCACATCAAAATCAAAATATCGATGACCCAAT